>JABSTL010000220.1:0-30006 GCA_013759095.1 Fusarium sp. NRRL 29148
TCATCATGCTAGACACCTTCGGGTTTTACTCTTGCCCGAACGATGACATGAGTAAATATCTAACCAATCACATTCATAAGATGAGATTATGTAGAGAAGATTGCAAGGCAGCAAGGTCTATTTCCCCAGAGCCCATCGATGTAAATAGACAGCTTGACTCTTCTTTATCACTTTTGGTCCCGCAACGCCTTGAAATACCCAAACATGGGAATCTCAACTGTTCCACCAATCGCAATCGTCGGCGGTGGCCTATGTGGTCTTATGTTAGCACGTCTGCTCCAAACCGCAAGCATTAATTATGTCGTTTTTGAGCGCGACAAGTCTTCAATTTCAACCCTCAGAAGCCAAGGCGGTACACTGGACATCCATAAGGACTCAGGCCAGGAAGCGCTTCGTCGCGCGGGTCTTCACGACCAATTCAAATCATTGGCTCGATACGATGCAACGGCAATGACATTGATGGACTTTCAAGGGAAATTTCGGGCTTCGTTTGGAGACGATGATGGTGGAGATAGACCGGAGATTGATCGCCAACAACTGCGACGATTGTTACACAATTCCTTGTCAAGTGACCGTATCCGTTGGGGCAAGATGCTGGATGCTGTTGATCAGGAAGGGAATGGAGAAACGCGTGATTTGACTCTCAAGTTTCGCGACGGATCGTCCGAAAGTGGCTTTCGACTCATTGTCGGGGCAGATGGTGCTTGGAGCAAAGTGCGATCTCTGGCGAGTATTAATGACCCACGTCAGTCTGATTGACAAGCTAATATATCTTGCAGGTCGCTGATGATAAACCAATCTATTCTGGGAAATCTTTCGTTGAAGGCAGAATATCCCCAGACAACTCCCAATACAAACTCGCGCAACAAATAGCCGGAAAAGGAACAGCCATGGCTATGAGTGCCAAATCCACCCTCGCAGTCCAACAATTATCCGATGCCTCATACCGGATATACATGGGCGTAGTGGCACCTGAGTCCTTGACGCGTCCTGGCGGGGATGCTGATCCAAACGATATGGATAAAGCGCGAAAAACGATGCTTGGACCTGGAGGTTTCTACGAGGCTTGGACGCAAGACTTGAGACGTTTAATCGAAGCTTCTGAGGGGCCCTGGCGTCCCTGGCCACTTTATCGCCTCGATAAGGCGTTGTTCTCTTCCAAAGAGGCAGATGTACATGACGGCCGACCAAGATGGAAACGCGTTCCCGGCGTTGTTCTCCTTGGAGACGCTGCGCATCTGGCTACTCCGAATGGTGAAGGCGTGAACCAAGCAATGTATGACGCGCTCGTACTATTCGACCAAATAATCTCAGAAACTGGGGCTGTTGGAGAAAGCTACGATCATAATACTGATGCAGAAGCTCTAGAGCGCGCTATTGTCGCTTATGAGCAGGAGATGCGACCTCGAGCTTACGAACATATCCAGAGCAGTATTGACATGGAAGATATGATGTATGCCGATGATGGTGCCCAGCGTATGATAGAAGCATTCAAGTGTGCTCATGGTGAGAGTTAGTCTCACCGCTACGTAACTCTTAGAATAACAAGTCCTTCCCTCTTCAACAACACTAGGGATCTTCTCAGCCACGAACAAAAACCGCATTAATTCCGATGATGACCGCGCATTCGTATCCCAACCAGTAACAACCTCTTAATTTCGGATTACTTCCCCCACATGTTTCCATGGCGCATACCCAATCTTGGTTACGTTAGCTCCCGTAACCTTCGAAATAGTAAAAAGCCGAAAACTCCACATAATTCTCGGATTGTGGGAGGAATAAGTGAACGCGAATGCTTCATCATTGTGCCGCCACCAAGGCTGAGGCGGACGACCCACTCCAATCGGTATTGCGTAACGAACGTGCAAGCGTGTAAAGTCTCCGAGCCACCAATCCGAGGAACTGTATTATATATAAAGGCCAACTTAATCGCTGCTCATTATGCTTCTTTACAACCTTCTCACTCATAAGTCTTTTACTCAACATGGTTTCTTTCAAGTCCCTTGCTTCAGCAGGTTTCGTCCTCGCTGGTCTTATTTCTGCTCATCCTGGTGAGAAGCATGATCACCAGAAGATTAAGAGACAGATCCAGACCCGTGATACTATCGCAAACTTGGGTCAACGATCGTTGAACGCGTGCTCTGGCTCTCTGCATGCTCGGGAGTTGAAGGCTCGTTCGATTGCTCGTCGTGCAGAGAAGGTCGAGCAGCTCCGTCAGAGACTTGGTATCAAGACTGGTATGCTAGAAGCCCAATTTGACAATTTCTCTGGTACTAATGTTTTTCAATAGCCGCCAAGAAGCACCGCCGTGATGAAAATGATATTGTCAAGTGGGAGGCTGTTAACCACAACAAGACCGGAGTATCAGAGAACAACATGTTCACTCCTCTCGAAACCGTCTTTGGCGCCAACTCAAGCTGTATTTTGTCTCCTGAGATCACCGCTGGTCCCTACTACATTGTCGGCGAATATCTGCGATCCAACGTCATCGAAAAAGAGTTTTGTGACGGTGTCCCTCTGTTCCTCGAGGTCCAATACGTCGATGTCTCTACCTGCAACGGAGTCCCCAACCTGGCCACCGACGTGTGGAACTGCAATGCCACTGGTGTTTACTCGGGCGTTAGCTCCCAGGCTGGTCTGAACACCACTTTCCTTCGCGGCATTCAGATCACCGACCACGATGGTGTTGTCCAGTTCGAGACCATTTTCCCCGGTCACTATGAGGGTCGTGCTACACATACTCATCTCCTTACTCACGCCAATGCATCGGTCTCTTCCAACGGCACGATCCAGGTGTATAACAGCCCTGTTCAACATATCGGTCAGCTTTTCTGGCCCGAGGATCTCCGTGAAGAAGTTGAAGCTCTTGCTCCTTACAACACCAACGATGTCGAGGTTACCACTAACGAGGAGGATATGTGGTCTGTTCTTCAGGCAGATGAGTCTTATGATCCTTTCCCCCAGTATGTTTATCTGGGAGACTCTGTCCAGGATGGAATCTTTGCTTGGATCCAGATCGGTATCAACACTACTGCGGACTACACCTCTGATGAGTACTACGGTGTTGCTGGATATTTGGCCAGCGATGGCGGTCATGCTTTGGACAGTGGTATTGGTGGAGGCGGCGGTAGCGGTGGCCAGGGAGGCCAGCCCCCTTCGGGTAGTGGAACCCCTCCTACTGGCCACCCCACCGGAACTCGCTCAGCCTAGGCAGACGGAGGAAGCTTCTTACTCTAGGGTCGGTGAGGCTGCAGATTAAAAGTCCGAGCGACTTGGAGAGAGGGCAATTGGTGGCATACATTGATAGTGTTCCAACTTCCAGGGCTGGTTGTTGATGGAGGATGGGGAAAGGAAAACGTATAACTAGACTATCTTGATTAGGCGATTGAATGACATGTGCAATATAAAACGAAAAATTTGACTGTATCTTTCTATGTCCATCAACCGCCGGACTCGCCATCTCAAGACTTATTCCAGGTTCTATTATCGCTAGCCTTATCTTTGCGTGAGTTCCCGACCTCACTGGTTGCTTCTGGCGAGTCAAATACTGGTCGAGGTCTAGGTAGTAGGCCAGAAGGTCTTATTATTCGTAAGTCTGGCCTTTAAGACAACTAGTTCTGGCAAAATTGATCAGGTGTCCACTGCGACTGGTTTTGCCCATCATCATCAGGATTAGGATCAGGCGCCGTTGCCTGCTGGCCCGGAGGTGCCGCCGGGCCACCATCTATTCTCACCCATGGCGACTGCATAGTTCCATCGTCGCGTAAGATCCAATATTCCAGAGGTGAAGCGCTACCGATATCCCAAGGTCATCCTTGGGTATTAACAGGGCTCTTGAATAAGAGGACGAATGCAGGGGCATCGGTGTTCGAATACTTTTTGCTCACAGGCAATAAATTGAAGGGAATGTTTAGAATTCCGCCCATGTCGACCCCCGGAGGCCAACAACTTGGATCTGTTGTTGTAGTCAAGCCCATCCGCCCTCCAATGTCGTACGTCAGGAGGGGTAGATCGCCATCTCGCGAGTAGATTGTCGCGAAGCCCTTCAGCGGGTGGGCTGTCTCGTCGAATCTGAACTCTACCTCTGGGTAGATACCTTCATCGTCGTCGCATGGCGTTGGGTAGACCTCGTAAGCCTGCGCAAGGGCAAAAGAGTTGGGGAACTGATTGAACGGGCTCATCATGTGTGGATCGCCTGCTATAGGCGTGTAGTTCTTGACGTGGGTATTATTACGCCACATTCTGAACCAGTTGGTCAGGTTTGACCCTTCGTCTTGGTAGTTGAGCTTGAATTTCTTGACAAATGCCGGAAATTGTTGATACGCCGTTCGAAGACCTGGTTTGCATTGGCAGTGAATTGACTCGTTATCTGCGCTTCATTCTGGATCTCTTGGGGGGTTGTAGTCTTGTCTGCAAGATCTGGTGTTTTTTGGGTCAGCTTACTGATGCGCTCTCAGTGGGGTAGAAAGGACTGACCTTGCAACGCGATTATCTGGCATGTCAAAGCAAAGCCCGCCATGCCGAACGCCCACCCAAGTGACTTGTCAAAGTCAACAAGGTATTCCGGAAGAGTGAGCGCATCCTGGGAGTACATCTTGTCGTAGCTTTAATCATGCCATATTCCTACGAGAGGGGTTGCTCCAGACTCTCCAGAAGGTGCTTCACCCTGTCCAGTCAAAACATTGAAGATATTCAGGACATTAAAGGCAGCACCATCTGCACCCTTGCTATTGAAGGCTTGAAGATATCTGTTAATCTCCTCGGTGTCATTGTTTTCGACGGCAGGAGGATACCCATCCTGCCAGGTCTGGAGTACTAGTAGAGAGGAGTGCAGCATTTGAATGTCCGCGAGCTGCTCTTGCTGAACCTGAATGGTCTGGGGCGTGCCTTGTATTTTGTTCAGCGCGTCCATGATTTGATTCTGGCGCTCTTCGGCGGCTTGGTCCGCCTGTTCCTTTTGGGCCAAACTGATTGCGATTTTTGCAATAGTCGCAGCGACCTGACCAGCGGCTGCCTCCATGACTGTTGGTGTGCGATTGGAAAGTTGGAAAAGGAGTAGGTTCTTGATAGATTTGGAAGCGAGATGGTAAGGTTTGGTAAAGTAATTTATCTGGACTCTTCCTGAGTATATATAGTTGTCCCCACCGACTACTTTACTTACCCATCACGTGTAGCTAGCTACATAGAGTTGAGCTTGGTGGTTGAATCATACTTTTATCAAGGTCTATCTGCAGCATGTAATCACAAATATGGGCAAGCGCATCGTGAAATGTGTTGCTGCGGCTGTCACTACCACAATCAGCTCAGTCCTTTTAGGGTACACACGTTGGTCTCGAAGGGCCTTTGGACAGTAGTTGCACGATTGCGGTGTAAAGCGAGAGCCCAACGTATCCATACCGAGTTTAGCGTTGCCACCGGCTTAATGGGCTTTTGGCGGTGGCTTTCGAGGCGAATCTATCTCATTATAGGGTACTAATGCACAATATTGCCTAGCCTATGGTAAACATGCATAAATAAACCTTTGTCCTCCTATCAACTGAAACATCAGTGCATGTAGCAAGCTGTGGAATAGGTCTAGACCTAGGGCCGCGATGCGATTCGTGGAGTTATTTTACCAATTATTGGACATGTTTCCAAATTGAGCTTCTTTGAGTTTCCCAAGTTCAATACTGTACAGCTGGTCTAGGCCGAATTGCGGCTGCCTGAAGAGGCATTGTGATGATAATGCACGGACTCACCGACTGTTGGAGGCAAAAACTCACAATATGCGATTACAGTTTCAACCTTGATGATTGGGCTTACATGACTCTAGCTACTTGATAAACCTCATTAGGGGCTAATGACCTGATGTGAGAAGTGCCCAATGATGTATCCCAATGAAGTTGTATCACAGCTCAAATCCCGGTTCGAGTTCCCAGTCGTAAAGAAACCTCACATTAACACGATCACCCAGGAGGCCGGCGGTTACCCCAACTCTCACTTCCTCGTCTGGCACCAGATCAATGAAGTTATTGTCAAAGACCAAGTTCTTGCCATCACTGTCGGATGCACTCAACACCACTCCTTTTGCAGGTGCATTGGCTCTCACAATGACTACTGATCCATCTTCCACCATTTCCGTAGTGACCTTAAGATCAGGAGACATGTGCACATACTTAAGAGGCTCTGGCCAGCTCACCCATCTTGCGAGTTGTTCTCCAGATGAGACGTCTCGTATATATGCAACCAAGACCGTTTCGTTGGGGTTCGGGATATCGAGTCCAGCCAGAAGTTCAGTTGAACGGTTTCCTTTCAGAACATGTTCCTTTGACGCCACAGCTTCCTCACATTGAACAGCTTTTCCGCTTTGAATATCAAATGCCTTGACCTCCAGCTTGACTCTCACATCATCAAGATGACCGTTGACAGCCCAAACGTCGACCTTGTGCTTCTTATCAAGATAACCGGTGGTGATATAAGGTGGCTTCTCGGTGACGACTCGTTCCATTCCAACAACCATCTTATCCAGTGCTCGCTTAGTGATGTAGTATGCAGGTTTGGGATTCATGTCTACATCAACGAGTGCCCAGCTAATACCAGGCCAGATGTCGTTCAGCTGCCAGACCAAAACACCACCACAATTTTCTTCCCCGGGCCCTCGGAACTCCCGCCGCCAACAGTTATAAGCATACGCCATAGCTTCCGCCTGAAGGAACTGCGTGCAGTACACAAAGTCCCTGAGTGGGTTCATTCGAAAGCGATAGTTCTCGCCCATGTACATAGGGTACCGTCTCTGATGACCAGGGCCTTTATCATGGACGTCAAAGGTCCTCGACTGGGCATGGCGCTCTTGGGGAGACGTGATAGCTCGGTGAAGAGTTTGTAGACTGGGAGCTGACTCAAAGCCAAACTCTGAGGTGAAGCGTGACATGTAGGCTTTGTAGTCTTGGTATGGTGACATCTGGCCATGCCATACATCCCAGCAGTGCGTGTCACCAACTGTTGTGTCGTTGGAGAAGCTTCCACCATAAGGAGAGCTAATCCAATACGGGACATCCGTGCCTGATGCTTTGATGACGGAAGGGAGAGTGCGTTCATAGATCTCACGTGCTGGAAATGTGGTCTTGTCCCATGGGCCGGTCGTGTCACTATAGTCGACATCCCAGCACCGATCTCCGTCTGCGCACATGTAATCCTCATTGTTTCCACACCACAAGACAAGAGACGGATGGTGACCAACACGCTGCACGTGTTGCTCCGCTTCGATCTTGGAATTGGCAATGAAGTCTGGCGAGGCTGGGTAGTTGCCGCATGCGAATAAGAAGTCTTGCCAGACCATGATGCCTTCACGGTCGCATATATCATAAAAGTCGTCGCTCTCGACAATTCCGCCGCCCCAGACACGAATCATGGATTGGTTTCCTGCTTTGGCAAGAGTGATCCATTTCTCGTAGGTACTTCTTGACACTCGCGGTAGCATGAAGTCGGCGGGGATCCAACATGAACCTCCGCTGAAGAGACGAATGTTGTTGACTTCAAAAACGAATGAAGTGCCTGGTTGGTCCTTGAGAGGGTGTTGCAGTAGACGCAATCTTCTGATACCCAACTTTCTGCTCACTGTATGGCTGGGAATACTGACTTGAAGAAGATAGAGGTTCTGCTCTCCATACAAGAACGGGTACCATAGCTTTGGTTTGTCGAGCTTGACCGTAAAGGATAGAGCGCCTGTGGTCGATTTTGATGCCTTATCGTCAACGACAATGTCCCCTGTTTCAACGTCCAGTAACTGGACCCGAACCTTATTGATATTGTCGTGACCCTCCAATTGGGCCTCGACTTTGATGTCCACAGAAGAGAGATCCGGGGCAACATCCTGGGTGACGCGGACATCACAGATGCGTGACTCGTAGACCTCCAAGTATATAGGCTTCCAGGGACCGCTGGTGTTGACGCATGGTCCCCAGTCCCAACCCCAATGATACTGAGCCTTCCTGACAAAAAGTCTCTCAGACCCGCCAAAGCTGACGCCTCTTCCCTCCTTGAGCGTCTTGTATCCAATACGCTCACGTTCAGAACGGCCATATGCTGGGGCAGCTTTGAACTTGAGCTCCAGAACAGATGGTTTCTCTCTACCCCGTAGCATATTGGTGACATCAATACGACGAGACCTGTGCATATTGTCACTGAACAAGATATGCGCATCATTTAGATACACGTCAACCACTGTGTCGAGGCCCTCAAAGACAAGTTCAACCTTTTCGGTCGACTTCAGATCGACCGGAGAGATCTCCTCGGTACGATATGTCCAGTCAGCATCATTGACCCAAAGACACTTCAGCTCGTTGATGTCGATATAGGGGTCGGGGATCAACTCATGATGCAAAAGATCAATATGAGCGACAGTTGGAAACTGGGCGACAGGTAGAAAGGACGAAGCAGTGCCATCGTTTAAGGAACCGGCTTGCTTAAACTTCCAACCTTTGTTCAGATGGATTTGACGCATTATGATCAATGCAAGAGAAAGAATATTTGATGAGAACAGTGAATGAAGTGTTTCCTCTGAAGAACGTCGGACAGTCGATGCGGGGAACCTACAACTTATGTTCTGACTATGGGGGTTACACCGGAAGTGGATTCATCAACCAGTCGGCGATTTATCCGTGAGAACACGATTGATGATCAGACGTGGGCAGTCTTACATTGGCAGGTGAAGTATCCGATCTCCACCAACAGCTAACTACGGCGGTAATATGTAGATCCGCGCTAGCTGCAGTACAGCGAACAACTGCGCAATGGCCACGATGTCCGGGCCTCAACAGCACATAGTTATTGAGTTGCTGGAAGATATTGAACTCATATTAATAAACCAAAGTACGACGTAATCGAAATGAAATATGTCTTAAGCCCGGTCCCGATTATAGAAGAGATCCCAATGCATATAAACCTAAGCCTTTACCTTTTCCTTCTCACTGGTAATAGACAAGGTCTTTGTATCACTCGACGCCTCGATAGCAACTTCATCATCAAAGAGCGCAGAGATCTCCTCCAGGGTCATTCCCTTGGTCTCAGGGAAGAAGAGGGCGAAGATGATGGCACAGATAATTGTGAACGCCATCATGATGAGATAAAATCTCCAACCAATTGTTTCGAAAGCAGTTGGCGCAGCCTCGAGAAGAGTGAGAGAGCCAACGAAAAGACCGGCACAGGAAATCGCAAATCCCTTTCCTCGGAGGTGAGTAGGCCAGATCTCAGAGCCATAGACATAAGTCGAGGCATCCATACAGGTGGCATAGAAGGTGAGGTGCAGATACAAGAAGAATACACCAGCCGAGTTGCCGCCTTTGTTGGTAGTACCTCCATAGAGAGCCACCATGATGCTTACACCGAGAAGCGAAATGGCGCAGCCAATCAGGCCGGTGACCATCAACCATTTTCTTCCAACGTAGTCGAGAAGGACGGCATTGATAGCATTGCAGACCAGTCCTTCGGTCAACCATCCAGCCGAGAGTGCGAGACTGGCAGAAGCACCATGTCCAAGAGCCGCATACAGAGAAGGTCCGTAGTTGTTAATGACAGTCGTTCCTGTTAATTGGCCAGCAAGAAGGGTGGTGAAACCAATTAATGCCCTCTTGCGATAATGAGGTACTGTGAGAAGTGAAGCCCAAGATGATGGCAAGTGGCGTTCAAGCTCTACCTGAGCACGGATCTGAGCAAATTCTGCCTTGGCCGCATGATTGTCGGGATCGCTTGGGTCTCGGTAGATGCGCTGCAAAACAGCCTCGGCTCTCTCATGCTGATCGTTGTCGATGAGCCATCTGGGAGACTCAGGAATGAAGTAAACACCACATGCCAGAATTAGAGGAGGCAAGCACTGTATGGCCAGAGGAGGACGCCACTGAGCCCCGTCTGCGTTGACGAAGTAGAAGCCGAACCCCACCCAAGCGGACGATGTGTATCCGACCAAGATCGAAACACCGTGAAGACCAACAAGGAGACCACGAGCATGCGGAGGCGCAACCTCACTCTGCCAAAGTGGCACAAGCATGACGAGTCCGCCGATAGCCAGGCCTGTCAGAAACCGTGAAACGAGATACATGGCCAAATGGACAGAACCAGCTTGGAGACCACCGCCAACGATAGCGAGTAAGCTTGCCAGAAACATAGCCTTGCATCGACCGAACCTGTCAGCGACCGCTCCAAAGGTTAGTGTGCCGACGAGGCCACCGCCCTGAAAGAGACCATTGATTGCTCCAATGAGGGCAGCCGCGTTGCTAGCAGTGTCGAGACCAAAGTACTGGAGAAAAGATGGTTGGCCGAGGGTTGATCCTATGATAGCGGAACAGTATCCGTAGGTGATGCTCCCAAAAGTCGCAAATGCGATAATCTGTTGACATGTTGGTTAGATGGGACCCAATACTGTAGCGAAGGAGTACGTACGAGAATATTATAGCCACTAAGTGGCTTGCCGCGAAACTTGATGAGTGCCATGCCGTAGTATCAGAAGGTGTTTGTTGCTGTAAAAGAACGTGATATGCGGGAGAGCTATTCTACAATTCATCCGGATCTCGTGGGCGCATCGGAAGGTTCAAATACTCGTACCACTGCCATGGCTTGTCTAATGATAGACTATTGCAACCTCAGCTAGGCAATACGGTGGTTCACTGAAGGAGGCTATCTAAGTTGCTTGTAATACTATTCCACAAGTGGGCAAGACCAGATAACAGTGCTGGATAATGCCTACCCGGATAGTGACAGCCAATCAGCTTCCATAGTTGTAAACAAGTGCCCGATTGAGATGGACTCCGCTCTTGGTCACGCTAGTATGCGGGGATGATGCTTATCATGGGGTCGCTTTTAGTGATATGAAGACTTGCTGGGTAATGCCTAACCAGCATCGAAGCTCCAATTCGGCAAGGATTCATTTAAACTATCAATCTATCGAACGATAGGTATGTTTTGTGATTAGATTATGGCTGCACGGCTGTACTCGGCATCATATAGCCTTGCCCCCTTGACCCCTACCCGGAACCTCTCAGTCATCTTCTCTATTACTGACATGCTTCCCTCAGATATTCACCAGAGCGCGAAAATCTGTAGTCAAGATATCTTGAAGCTCCCACATTGAATCAAGTTATCTTCTTGGCCAGCTTGACTATTCAATGTAAATCCGGACCAGATGCCATCGCATAGCCGTCTCATTCTGAGTCCCGGACTGATACTAGCTTAGTGTAGCGCAAGACTACTGTAGATAAGGGAGACCCGAAAATCCATCACGTGTCGCCTATAACCCCGCTTCAATGCCTACTGTTTATCAACAATCTATCCAATTCTGCCGATACCTGTACCATGAGATCTCAAGTGACGGTTTCTGGAAAGCCGAGGCAGCGATCAGCTTTGGCTTGTAGCACATGTCGCACAAAGCGGATCAAGGTAGGCTTTTCTTTTGATTGGCAGACACGATGTCTATGATGCTAAAAATGGATAGTGTGATGGCCAACGTCCTTCATGTTCAACGTGTAATACCGCCGGGGAGGTCTGTGAATACGCGACCCAAGACAGTAATAGAAAGTAAACAAGTCTGCCTATTGATTTTGAATTCTAAAGCAAGAACCAATAAGCCTCTGACTATTATTGCAGACCCCCAAGCAAACGTTACGTCGAGGCGCTCCAAGAGAGGATCAGAACATTAGAAGCACAAATCGAGCGGTTCCAAAGCAACGCCGGAACTCAAGATAGAGGTCCATCGAGCTCTACCGAAGACACTTACAGTAACTCCGAGGGTGATTCTCTTCCTGACGATTCGAGCTACAGATCACCAATTAAGGATATAAGCGACCGACTTGGAGCTCTTAACATTGGGGAAGATGGGCAAATACACTACTTTGGCTCCAGGAGTAACTTTTCCCTTCTGAAGAATAGCCCTGTAGCAAGCTCGACAGTGTCATCGCGTGACTTGCAAAAGCAGGCCGCAGACACACTGGACCAACTGAATCTTCGCGTTGAGATATCCGAAGAATTACGGAACCATCTCTTGGACCTTTTTTGGAGCTGGCAGAATACGTGGCAGTACCTGGTAGTAGAGGAGTTGTTCCTTGAGGATCTCTACATCACTCACTCCGGCCGATACGCTTCACCTCTATTACTTTCCGCCGTCTTGGCGCTTGCAGCTCGATACTCGGATCGAATTGAGCTACGCACCGATGTCCTTGACCAGAATACGGCGGGGAATGCATTAGCTGAGCAAGCCAAGATGATCTTGTATTATGAGAGCCAGGCGCCGAAGGTGACGACAGTTCAGGCCACAGCATTACTGGGGCTGCGAGAGATAGCTACGGATAAAGAGGCCCTTGGATGGATGTATTGTGGTAAGAGAACCTACATCTAGACCTCTGAAATACTGACAGGGGTATATAGGGATGGCAGCGAGAATGGCCTTCAATCTTGGACTTCATCTCGACCGAAGCAACTGGGTCGATACGGGACACATAACCAAAGACGAAGCGGAAGTTGGAACTATTGTTTGGTGGGGATGTTATGTTTTAGATAAGTGAGTATACTCTTTATCCCTCGCTGGAAGAAGTCTACAGCTAACATGACCCTTCGAGGCTATTTAATATTGGGCTTGGCCGACCATCCACTATCCAAGAACACGAAATATCTGCCAAGCTGCCTTCTATGGATCATTGTGCAGAGTACGAATCTTGGCATTCTAAATCACCAATCGGCGAGCCTATTGTTTTTCCACGGAGTCATCAGGTCTCGAATGTTCGCGCTACAGTTCAGCTGTTCAGGGTCACATCCTCAGCCTTAGATGAGATGTAAGTTACCTTACTACTCGGTTTTTCTCTAGATACTGAAGCCTCCCAAGATATAGACCTGGCAGCCAACATGAAAAATCGCGGATCATGGAACTTGTCACCAAAACACATGTGAACATCATCGAGTTTCAGATAAACCTTCCGAGCTGTCTTCGTCTTTCGCCATCACCACTGGCACCCACGCTACCACACATCTACCTGCTTCAGCAAGTACTCGATTTCAGCTTGATGCGATTCAAACACTAACACTGTCGAAGCCTCCAGATTCATGTTGCCATAATATTGCTTCATCGACCTTTTGTTGGAGTGCAGCGAAAGACACTGGATCCTGGTAGCTTCCATCCCAGCACTGGATCAAGTCATCTCAAGGAGTGCAGTCAGTCTTCACATTCCATCAGTAACATTTTCAAGCTTTACAGCAAACACTACACCTTAGTGAGTCGCTCTACCACTCTTTTTAATATTTCTATGCTGATTAACCTCAGCGACGAATACCAATCTCAGCCATCCACTGTGCTTTCACAGCATCAATCATTCTTCTCCTTGAAACAACATCCACAGATTCTAAGGACCGTGATCGCGCTATAGCTTCACTAAAGGTATTGGCTGAAGCGCTCACCGATATGAGTACTGCTTGGGCCTGGAGCCAGCGTGCACTACTTGCAATTCGCCAACTGGCTCGGGAATGGTCGGCCAGTGACGATGCATTCACTGCACTTGGGATCAGTAAAGGAGAAAGCGGCCATGGCACCGGGGATTCTATCATTGGTACAACACAAGCTCTTGAGGAGGGTGACTCTAGCAGTTCGCTTTGGGCAGCAGAAGGCCCCCATTGTTTTGATATGGATATTCCGTTCATGACGAGCGATGGTCTGGACTATCAGGGATGGATTGGCACACTGTTTACGGAACCGGGGTATCCGGGCGATGCCGCTTGAGTTAAGGAATCGAAAGATAAACAATCAAATCTATCGACCATTCAAGGCAACGTATACCGAGGTCAGCCGATACTCCTGGTAATCGCAGTCCAGTCCACTTGATCTCGTTTCTTATCTCTTCAATCAATATTGCCGTGTTTCGGGTAATCTTGAGATAACCACGCAGTGTCTTTTGGGGCTGTTCCCCGAGATTGAGATTTTGCTCAAATGAGGGGATTGGGTGGATAATGCTTAGCCGGGTCGAGATCAGCAATGCTCACAGGCCCTGTATATCGCTAACCCCTCCCAATCTGCGGGGTAACGCTAGGCTGTTTAGTAGCGTAATACGTAGGGAACTCCGTTATGGATAATGCCTACCCGAGAAGATGGGCGATACAGATGATAATTACTCCTCGATGTTACTGTATGGAACGGCTATGAATATTGGGGCAATAAGTATATAAATACATATCTTACATGTTGCAGCATCACTGAACCCAAGATACCATTTCAACAAATATTAGTCTTCCTATTATCTCCACTACTCTTACCAAAATGTCGATTCGCCAGTGGAAAGCCGCCATCTGCCAGGCCGAACCATGCTGGTTCGACAAAGTTGCCGCTGTTAAAAAGACAATCCGTCTCATCAACGAAGCCAGCCAGAACGGAGCATCTCTCATAGCCTTTTCGGAAGTCTGGCTCCCAGGCTATCCCAATTTCCTATGGTCAGGAACATATAGAGAGAACATGCCTCTGGTGCAGAAGTACATGCAAAACAGCATATCTGCCTATGGGGACGAGATGCTCGAGATCCGCCAAGCTACTGCAGCTGCCAATATCTACGTATGTTTTGGCTTCAGTGAGCGAGTCGGAGCTTCGTTGTATCTCGCTCAAGTCCTCATTGGTCCTGATGGGAACATTCTTCTTCATCGTCGCAAGACAAAGCCCACGCATGTTGAGAGGACTATCTTTGGAGATTCCACTGGTGATTCTCTTACTACCGTGGTAGACACTCCGCTGGGGAAGATTGGAATGTTGAACTGCTGGGGTGAGTTCATAATTCTTGGTCCTGATGCCCTACTGACGACCCTATCTAGAACACCTTCAGCCACTTCTCAAGTATCACACCTACTGCCAAGGTGAACAAGTCCATATCGCTGCGTGGCCATTCAACGCAAAGTGGACTGAATCAGCGGTTGAGCCCTACTCAGTCTTTTCAGAGGCCAACGAGGTCACAGCTAGTCGCATGTATGCTCTAGAGGGCGCTGTCTACGTCCTCGTGACTAACCAGCCACTGTCCGCCGAAGGTGCGAAGCTAAACAGCGAGGGCCAAGGGAACGCAGACAAGGACGGTTTCATGCTTGCTGGAGGTGGTGGTGCCGCAGCTGTCTTTGGTCCGGATGGTCGACAGCTGACTGAGCCCACTGATCCATTGTTTGATGGTCTCATCTACTGCGACATTGACCTAGACAAGATTGATTACGCAAAGACCTTGACTGATTGTGTGGGTCACTACTCACGGCCTGATCTGCTGCGACTGGTCGTTGATGATCAACCGAAGAACTATGTCGTTCGCGT
Organism: Fusarium sp. NRRL 29148; assembly: GCA_013759095.1. Lineage (NCBI taxonomy): Eukaryota > Fungi > Ascomycota > Sordariomycetes > Hypocreales > Nectriaceae > Fusarium > Fusarium sp. NRRL 29148. The sequence continues at coordinate 15,293 of JABSTL010000220.1, forward strand.
ATCTGATGGACCGACAAATACTCCTTATCACACTGGTACTAGTGGGGAGACGTTGCTTTCTGCTCATGAGAAGCTGGATGAGCTTCTTGCCAAGAAAGCGAAGAAGGAGGCGACAAGCTGATACAGTGAGCGTTGGGATATAAGCAGTTGAGAAGAACGAAATAGCGACACATAAGGAATTTTATTACAAAGTGAAGATATCTATATGCTTTGATTTTGATGATATGAAAAGCCACCATGATCGGCGGTTCTTGAGAAAATTCAAGCAAGATGCGTGGTCAATCTAATGCGTAAACTGATCAAGCACATCTGTTGCGTCACGTCCCCCAGTCTCAAGCTCTCAACCGCCAAACCAAGCTCAACGTCAATAGGCACATCGCAATGACCAACTCTACATTCATCACCAGGTTTATACGCAAGTACCAGAGCAGCAGTCGCATCCTCCTGCAAGCAGTCCTCGTCCATAACAACAAATGCGTGAGGGTAGACGGGCAAGTCTTTTGGTGGTGACGCCTCTAAGACGTCATGAAGATGGCCAAGGAATTGATTAATGCAATCGTCCAAATCTCCCAGGCCTTCGTCAGGGCTATCAATTTTGAGGATGTCTGGTTTCACGGGTCTTCCACTTGGCCCGTTCAAGATTTTTCTCGCATAAGTCTCGGTCACGATGTCGCATGCTCGTTGGATGTCGGTGGGAGTGACTTCAGCTAAGTGGAGATTGGAGCCTAAGGAACAGGCACGCGGTCCATCAGAACAGACAAAGCTCAAGAACGTAACCTTGCAGGGCGTTTAAGCTGCTCTTTGAAAGGCATAATGCAGAGACTAAAAAGCTGCTGCAAAGGAAGTGCACAAAGAAGGACCATGAGATGCCGCCTCAGATGCCCATGGCAACACCTCCTGTCACAGACAGTCCCACGCCGCGCTGCTTTTCCACTCTTGAGGGACTGCCCTTTGAGATCTGCAACGGTATTCTACTTGCAGTAGATCCTCTCGCAGATCTGCCAGCCTTGATTCATGCATCTCCCCACTTTTCACCAACAGTATCGACGAGACCGATCGTTTTGGCTATAGCATTGCCTACAACTTGAACTAGGCCATACTTATGTTGATGCATACATGGTCGACCAATCCAACATGCCCAAATTTCGAACAAGACGGAGCCGGGAAAACGTTCTGCTCTTCATTGAGGACTATAGATCGCACCGCCTCGGAACTGCTGATCTATCTTCCAAACCGCCGGACGAGGATGAGATCCTGAGCATGGTATCTTTCCATTCATCGGTTATCCGCCCATTGATGAAACACTATGTTACTTGGGCTCAATCAAACCTTTCAGGTTTGACTTCACCCAGCAAAATCAGCCGAACAGAAGAGCAGCGCATCACAAGTGGCCTGTACCGCTTCCAACTCTTCTATAACCTTTTCGGTTCACCCAAGGGCTTTAATAGCTATGGTGGTCCCGGTGATCTCCGAGAAGAGGAGTTAGTGCCACTTTATCTTGATCTCTATAAACGTCTTCGTACACGCCCAGTACCTCAGTATATTTAAGCAGATTCGATAGGACTTGCATCCATCAAACCCTTCGTTCGACAATGTACGGACTGGTCCGCATACTCCACCTGGCACGTTCGATCTTCTACAAAGACGATAGTGAGTTCAGAACCTCTTTCCCCGGCTAGTATATTGCTAATTCATGTAGTGCCTCATGAATCGCAGTTCCATTGCATAATCTCAAGGGGATTATCTGTCTTATACACGGCTCTCAAGACGCAAGATCAATCAAAGCTGGCAGAATTGATCACAAGCGAAATTGTCTTGATGGTGGATGATATTCTATTCGAAAGCACGAACTCGTATCATCAAGAAACAAGGAGCGAGAACCACCACTCTGAGAGAGATCAAGCTCAGGAGGATCGTGAAACAATGGTCTTTAGCAGCGATAGTGATGACTCGCCTCCATTGACATGGGTCGTCTTTTGGAAAGAGGCATATAGCATTCTTTTTGGAAATTCCATACCACAAACCTTGCGCCAGTGGGGATATGTTATGTGGGACAGCGATCGGTTAGCTAGCACTGATGCCGTTGCTATACTCGATCGGGCGTGGAAAATATATGTATACGGAGCCAGTTCACTACGAGGCGCCGGGAGATCCAAGACATGAGATGTTGGCTTATCACTGATTGGGTATTAGAAAGTTCAATCGTCATGTTTCTTCTAGCTACATCGAGGTGAGGTTACTGGCAAGCTGGGAATAATAGAGCCATAAATTGCAACTATATACATTGGCCTGAATCGCAGAAGCTTAAATGGAGATTATGGGACGTAAATCAATTATTGTGGACTAGATCTGGAACATGATATCGCGCAGATCGGCTTTGTCAGTTCCGAGCCCTATGTCGTACTAATTCGCCAAGTCTTGCCATCTTCTGAGCCTGTCGATTAACATCCTTTCAGATTAGGAATAGCATTAGGTCCAGATCCAAATGCCACCAACTTTTCACCACAGTTGGCTGGTGGAGCCAGTGCAACTTGCTTATTGTCGAGGTCGAAAGCAAGATAGGCAGCCTCCAAGAAAGGCTCTATTCAGAGTATCAGTGCATATTCTCAAAGTCCATGGCATACAACAGGGTCAACTTACGTCCCAGGACGAGCTGTCCCTTCCAGGTAGTCAAAACACCGACCCAGCAAGTCTTGCCCTTATCATCTGACTGGTCGGTGATGATCTTGCTGTACGGAACCTTGATCGTGACGCCGCCGAACTGAAAGTCCCAGCTACCGGGCATATTGCGCTTCTCGCAAGGGACAAAGTATGCGTCTTGTCCGTTGTTGACTGCGCCGAGTGTCTTGTACAGGGGATCGACGAAGGAGTGGCGGAATCGGAAGTACTGGTTCGAGCTATCGAGGAGGAAGACTGAGTCATTCTTGTGGACTTCGTAGTGGGTCACCTCATTGTTCTTTCCTTTGGGGACAGTCTGGCCGAGGCCTGTGAGAACGATTGAAGGTCTATTTATCCAAGGTTAGATCACTTTTGTTTCCAACGACAGTTTGGAGTGCTTGCCCAAATGTTCCAAGCTCATCTTTTACCAAAGGCCTCTTTACAAGCTTTCCCTTGAATTTACCAGTATCGATACCACCAAGGATAATAGAAGCTGTTATCCGACAGAGGGATTAGCGGGATACTTTGCTAGCAGACGGAAGTACTTGCCAGGCTTTGAGCCGTGCTTGCGCAGGTCGACGCTGTAGGTACGGCTGGCAATCTTTTTGTTTGCAACGAGATTGTCCAAGAACGAGCTGTAGATTTTGCCAGGTGCATAACCGTGTTCTAGATTGGGGCCAAGCGAAAGCCCACCAATTCCATTGAATTCGTTCTTGTACGGGTTGAAAAGACCAAAAGCTTGTTTAGGGATGCTAACGCCGGCAATTTGAAATGTGTCCTTGTGATAATCTAGATCAAACGTGTTGTTACTTGGCGGATATGTCGTTGGATCTCCATAGGATATTGTAGTATGGCCTAGAATGGGGGACGAGGTCTTGGATTTATTGAGCTGATAGTACCCGTTGACGCAGCCATCACATTCTGCGTAGACCTTATCAGAGATGAACCCTGTGATTCTTAGTAAGGATGGCAACCGCAGCAGACAGGAAGTTCATACATGTTGTCGATTTGGCTATGTCCAGAAACAGTTTCATTTTCTGCGGCGGAGTACCAGCCGCAACTTCGGCTAGCCATGTCTTGTAGTCAGATGAGCCATCTTCAATCAGAGGCAGGGCATGCACTCCAGTAGGCGATGGTTTCGAGCTTCCATGAGCTGCAACAACGCCCTGGGCAGCATCCAGCACCAGGATGGGTAGCGCTAACAGCCAGTATTGGTGGACCATCTTGAGGTAGTTTGGGAGGGAGAAAGGCACCAGAATGAGGGAGGAGAGCAGACGTGAGTTGTGACAGTCAATGTAGAGAATATGCTCTCTTGATATATAATTAATTAGAAGAAACTTTTTACTATTATTAAATCCTCGTATTGTTCTAGAAGCTTAAATCCCCTTCTTGAAGCTTAACGACATATCGGATAAAACGGCGTACCAGTGGAGTCTTAATTTTAAACACAGGGGTTTATAGAGGGCCATCCACTGGCATCTTCCAAAGTGCGCCCTGAGAGCAAACCTTAAACATATGTCACTCTGTGAAGTCATGCGTTAAAACCTCGTCTTTATTGCCCGCTCTGGGTAGACTGCAAAAGTTCTTGCCCCAGCTTGGTGACTAGCTCGGCAGCGGCCTGAACAGCCCATGCATTGTGGTCGCATCTGGCACGGTAAATCGACGCTTCCATTCTTCTGGAATATGAGCCGCATTTTACAGCGCGTGGAACAAGATTAATCCTCGGGCTGGGCTAAAAAGCGTTAGCTGCTCTGCTGGAATTCGGCTCATCGCTGTCGGCAGTTGAAGGTAGCAGATCGAACGGCCATAAGAGCCGAGAGCTAGCCTGAAATGGTGACTCTGACTGGGCCTTCTTACGGCAGAGAAGGCAATGGAAAGGTATTAACTGTATGGTCTATTGATGAGGATATGTCAAAATTGCTATTGAGAAAACACGTTTTACTATGTGATCATCCAGTCACAACTGTGTCGCAAGATGTATTTCTTTTTGGGATGGCTGAAGACTCAAGAGAGCTTGAGAAGTTGTGCGTAGCTAGTCTCAGCTGCTGAGAAGGCTATGTCCGATGGCTCCATGAACCTCTTCTTCAGACTATTAAAAGTCTCTTATCAATTTCAGGAAGCAAAGATCTTCGGCGTCATTGATGACTCGGTTCGAACCCCGGAAACACAAAATTGACTCGAGAATAGACAGGTCTCTCTCCACCGACAATCATATAAACATTTCCGAAGACTAACTAATTGAGCGAGAACTGACATCCCTCGCCTTGTTCAATCTTGTTTTAACAATATATATATAAACCAAGAAACCTCAGCAGACAGCTCTAGAAGGGTAGAGAAATCCCCATGTCACTCAACTTGAGCCATATCATGTCAGATGCCATGATGTCGCCTTCGAAGTCATTAAGAGTTACTACCCTCACTCTGCCCCTTCCTAGAATGCGATCCAAAATAACTATGCCATAACTCGAAAGCCCGTCCATCTGTATATCCGTCGAGTCATATCCAGCAAGGGTTGTTCGCTATACTTAGTCGCCACCTTCTCCATCAGTCACGGCGATACTCTATGCCCCAGAACCCAGCACAATATTCTGGCATGGCATAGTACTCTCGATCCTATGTTAACAAGGCGAAGTAAAAGCTGTATCTGCACAGGCCTGACAGCATGTAGCCTTCTTCAGTTGGGACGGCCCAAGAGCTCGAAGCGTGCAAGGCTCAGTTCCGACCTTGATGGCCTTTGGAGCCGGGAATATCTTTCGCCTTTGCATACAAGCTAATGAGGGCCTAACACTTGGAATTGGTGCAGTTAAGGCTACCTAGTTTATAGTTGTTGACTAAGCGCTGGATCAGGTACAAAAGGTCACAAGGAAAGTTCTACTAAAGGAACAACATCATGGAGAGAAACGGAAATTCTATTTTATATGCTAACTCTCCAGACAGTGGCAGAAGTACTTCCGCTCACTCTTGGAAAGGCTGCTTTCCGGTATCTACCGAACTCAAAACCCCTTTCGATACCAGCTTGTTGATAAGATTGAACAGCACAAAGTCGCATCCTCTCTTAGCAACCATGTTAACAGTGACTGGCATGACTTCCCCCTGAAACGTGACATTGCTCTGGTAAGTGACCTGCCCAATCGGAACCGTGATATCAACGTCCCCAAAGTAAGATGAGATAGTCGATACCGCTTTGGGACCTCGGGGGTCGACAGGGGATGCAGCTCCTGGGGAGTCATTCAAATCCTTCTCGCGAAAGGATGGAAGGCCACCTGTGCCGATGTCGTAGAGCAGGATAGACTCGGAGCAGGAGCTGTTGCTCGAGAAGAGGACTTGTTTATGCCAAAGAGCTGCATCACGAGTGCGGTTTGCCATGGCAGACTTGTAGCTGTTATCGTCTACCACTGCATTGCGGAAGAATGAGCGGTAAGGCTCATCAATGGGAGGAAAACCGGGGCTATAGTTGGAAATCAGTGGTTCAGCCGTCTCGGTGATCAAATCGTGAGTCCAGAGAACAGTAAGATCATCGAGCATGCCCTGCAGTGGGCGGTTCAATGTCTCTTCGATAGTCTGCGTCAAGTTGATCTTGTCGACAGTGACACCAACAGCATCTGTCACATCATCCAGGAACTTCTGCAGGATAGCTTCAGCAGCTGGGTTCTGCATCGGCAGATGATCGGTAGGGTACAAGAGACGTTTGGGGAAAGTCTCAACATCAGGAACTGACAGCGAAGGTAACCCATTGACCGATGTGTCTTGGTGAAGAGAAGGGTCGTACCAAGCCTTTCCGAACTTTGCCCAAGCAACGGGATCGCGTGCAAAGACGCCAGCTGTGTCAGTGTTGAAAGCGTTTGTGACAATGTTGTCCATGACAATCATGCCTTGGGACGGTCTGTTACCGAAAATACCAGCAACGGCAGCGGGTTCTCTGATAGATTTGCCGGTGTCGGTACCGATAGCAAAGTCAAGCCAGTCGTACGCGGCGATGGAGCAGGCACTTCCAGCTGAGGACGCGGAGCAAGTCAGGAACGTATCTCCGCGGGGATTGCGAGGGTAGAACGCGTCGTTCCAGTCCCAAGGGCTTTGAGGTGAGGCGAACTGGGCTGTTTTCTGCTTTCCAACTACAACTCCGCCTTGATCAATGATGCGTTGTAGTGCTGGAGCTGTTGTATCGGCCTTTGAATGAAGGGAGGCGTATGCTAAGCTACCAGCTGTTGTTTGTATGCCCTCCAGATCGTAGATGTCCTTGACACCAATTCGCTTTCCAGCGAGAGGTCTGTCATCTTCGATGCTGTAGAGTTTCGAGGGGACGGGGATAGATGGTGCGCCCCATTCTGAGGTTGAATAAGGTAAGGTGCGATAGCCGTCTCCCGCTTCATAGGTGCCAACCATAAATGTTCTGTAGGTGTCGACATAGAGGCGGAAGACTTTGCTCAAGCTGAGGCTATCGCCGTTTGCAAGGCCAAACAGAGGGCATGGAGTCAAAGTAGAGTTGCCGCAGAGACTAGGGCCATCCTCTCCTCCATAAATGACAGTTGCGCTGAGGCTATTGAAGTAGCTCACGACAGAAGAGTCGAGATCTCCTTCATCAGCCGCACTGACAAGGATATTTCTGAGGAAAGCCTCAGAGAAAACATCATCTTGTTCTAATGAGCTCTTGATAACGTCTTCAAGCTCATCGCCAGTGGTGCTGGAGAGCAGACCGGAGATGTAGGTAACAGGTCCCTGAGCAGGATCTGTGGAGTATGAAACTGAAGAAAGGATATCAGAGGTGACAGCGAGATACTGCGAGTCATCTACTGAGAAGATTTGGTCTTGGTTATCCAAGAGAATTGAAGAGGATGAGGAGTTGGAAACAGTGAGGGCTGCGATGGTCGTTAGCCAAAGCATTGCAAGAGTGTACTTGGGATTCATGATGTTGAACTTGCAGTGGAATGATATCAGAAACTTTAAGCCGACGATATTCAGTTTAAATAACTATTTTTGTCATCATCTGAATATCATCTCTCTTTTTCTTCTCTCCGTTATAATACTATGCCAGCCAATAGGATTCCCTAGTCTTTCCTCTTTTCTCTCGCTTAGCTAAACCCTGCATTCTCTGGCCAAATCTCGACAAAACGGAGGAAACCGGTTTTTTCTTTTCTGTGTAACCCCAACGTCTCAAATGTTGTCATCTATCGCAAGGTTGTATGGAGCATATTCGCGTGGGAAGCCATATCGGCCCACGAATAGAATCCCAACATAGAAGAATTAAAGTTTCGAAGCGCTCGTGTGAAGACCTTGTCATCTGATCATGCTGTCCTGACAGGCCTCACCCGATTGGAAGATAGGACTCGGGCACGTCTCCGAAGTTGTCATTATGGGACGTTGACAGTTCATTACGAACCCTTGTCTATCACTTGTCCATTCTCTCCCTCATTCCAGAACTTGTACAGAGTATGCAAGGAGGCATCGCCAACTCCGCTATCCACTGAATAAGAGTGAGTGACATGTAATCTACAAATTGCCGGGCAAATCATGCATCTCCACTACCAATTTGGCAGCGTCGGGCCGATATCACTGCCCAAATCGACCTCTATTTAGAATACAATCTCTATCCATGGATCCAGTGTCATCCCTCTCATTTCCAAGCTACGATATCACCTTCTCGAAATGGAAATGTCTGTGACAAAAAAATGTATTCGGTGGTTTGTTTAGCTTTTGCTCTTCTCTCTCGCATCGGCCCGCTCGCCACCACGGGAGCGATACATGGGTAATGTTTCCGACTTGCCGGCCGAATAGGAAATTAGGGAATTGCCCAAACTTACTGAACGAGCTTGATACATAATCATTAAGTAAGAGAGACAAGGGAGATAGTCCCTTGACTCCAGCTAAGATCGTGAAGGACCCTTGCCGTTATCTACCGAACCTTGCATTATCACTTCCTTTTTGAGAGTTTAGGTTTCTGCCTATGTAGGGTTGACACTCCACGAAGCTCCCACTTCACGACATGATACTTGCGATGGTAGGGATATTGGCAGTAAGTATTGCTTTGTTGGTCTGTTTATCGTGTAACGATTGCAGAAGATGGCGATGGAACATGGTCGGCACCACGTTAGAATGCACACTTCAACTGGAAGAGACATTATTTTCTTCTTGCATTTGGTGTCACTCCACTCACTTTAACTCTCGGTCATTCATTGGGCATTAATATGGTACGCATAGGTCTCCCTCTGCACCCTCTTGAATGTGAAGACCAGGGGTCGTTCGTGCCATCACCCAGAAGAGGTTGCTGCAGGACATGGCCCTGGCGATCCGGTTATTTACAACTGACAGGTCATCAGGACAAGCTTTCGACTGCCAAGATTCTTTCCACTCTGCATCAATAAGGTCACTCATCTCCACCACACGTGTCAGTTTCACAATATTACTCCGCAAGGGCTTTTATCATATCATCTCACTGTGAGAAGAATACATGGACTGATCATTGGCTATACGCGGAAGATTCGATCCGGCGAAAGATGCTTCTCCAAGTCAGTCGGTCCTGAGTCGTTGTAAGTGTAAGTCAACGTTCTGGGAGAGAGTCCATGGTCATTCTCGGCAGTTGAGGTGAAGAGTTCGGTCACTTCTTTGATGGCAGGCCTGCTAACTTCGTCGCCAATAGATAGGTGTCAACAATTAGCTATAAAGACAGCTAGATACCTCCTCATTACAATATATCATTCCAATTCATCCACTCACTTCACACTCATTCACAATCTCTCAACCAACCTTCTCCAATCGTTCACCATGCGCTTCTTCAACTTCAACAAGCGAGACTCTTCTCACAAGCATTCCAAAAGGGATCGCACTATCCCTCCCCCCAAGCCAGTCTACAACTCTCATTTTTCCAAAAGGCAGTCCTCCAAGGTCGGCGAACAAAAGGTCCGTCCCCAAGCTTGGGTTGATACACCTCAGATCGTGTACTCGGCTTGGAACCAGGCTGCGGGTGATATCGATCAGCCACTTGGAACTCTTCCCTCCAACTTCTCTATCGCCCTTGTTGGCGGTGGTATCACCAACGTTGTTTTGGCTTTCAACCTCGTCAAGGCTGGCGCTGATGTCACCTTGATTGAAGCCACCGATGGTGTTGGCGGTCGTCTCCGAACTATTCAGACCCCTGATGGAGTCAACGTCGCTGAGATGGGAGCCATGCGTTTCCCTCCTTCTGAAGACCTTCTGTACTACTACGCGAATCAGTTCAACTACACTTTCATCCAGAACTTCCCTGACCCAGGCAAAGTTCCCACTGTCGTCTTCTACCAAGAAACTCCTGCCTCTTGGATCAGCCAGAACGTCACTGTCAAGGGCTTCGAGAAAGTCAGCAACGGTTGGGGTTCTCTGATATCCAAGGGCTTGACCGGTGGTTCTCAATCGATCACTGCAGCCACGCAACTCACAAAGTGGCTCAGTTCATCTGACGTCGACACGCGCAACCAAGTCATCCCGGAATGGCAAAAGTACCTCGATGAGTTTGGCAACGACAGTTTCTACACTGCCCTCCAACGTATCTTTGGAGAGAAGCACGAGTGGGATGTTCCGGGTGGCCAGGTCTGGACCGAAGATGACTTTGAGCGGTTCGGTACCCTCGGCGTTGGTTCAGGTGGCTTTGGCGCCGTCTACTCTGCTGGCTTCAACTCCATCTTCCGTCTTATCGTCAATGGCCTCGAGTCGGATCAGGCTATTTTTGCGAAGATGACTGATGATGGCCTTCAAGCGACTGGCATCAGGGAGTTGGCCAACGCCATTTGGCAGAGGGCTACTGATCTCGGTCTCAAGACCAAGTTTGACACTGTTGCCAAGATCACCAGCGGTGGTGGTGGTGATATTGACTATGTTATTATCCAGGAGACTCCATCTTCTGATAATGGTAACTCTACCGGTGACCAGTCCCAGTATGACTTTGCTGTCGTTGGTACCTCCAGCCGAGCTATGAATTTTGCCTTTGCAGATGTCTCGGACACCACCAATGAGCCCATCATGTCAACTGCTGTCAACCGTGGCATTACCGACCTCCACATGACTGCCTCATCCAAGCTCTTCATTCGCACAAAGAAGTTCTGGAACGACCAGCCAGCCGACTTCCCTCGTGTCATTCTGTCTGACACAGACCTTCCCCAGGCTTACACGCTTGACTACGGACACCCAGACTATGGCATGGTCCTTCTCACGTATGCTTGGGAGGATCTTTCCCAGACCATCCTAGCCATCCAAGATCCCCACAAACTGCTCTCTATCCTCAAGGAGCAGATTGCTCGTATCATGCGAAGCAGTAGCTATCCCAACTACGCCGACTTCCTCGACCCCGTCACCGATGATGACGTCTATCTCGTCCACTGGCCCCTTGATCAATACTCCTACGGTGCATTCTCCCTCGGTCTTCCAGGACAGGACAAGCTCATCTCGTCCATGTTCTACGACTACCAGAAGCTCAACGACACTTCGAGCTCTCGGGTCTTGATCAACAGTGATTGCACGTCATTCCTCGGAGGTTGGGTTGATGGTGGCCTGCAGCCAGCGCACAACTCTATGGCTGCGATCTTTGAGCGCTTTGGCTCTTTGAACCCTGCTGCGGCTGACTGTGCGCCTTCTGCGCTTTTGGGTGCTAGCCCTTACCAATACTAAAGGAACGAGTATGTTCCTTATCAACTACACTCTTTTCATTCTCGGGGGATAGATTATTCTATTTGTCTTGATCGTTTTAGAATAGTTTCTATAGATACTCAATTCTACTTGTTGTAGCTCTTTGCCTCAGAGACCGATGTTGTGACTCAATGTCCCTAGTCTGCTTAACCTCAAAGTGGAATGGCTGGTACTCAGGGCTGTATGTTTTCAAAGCGATTTCGTCATTACTTGGCCTTCGACTTGGAATCCACTGGAATCCGCTTTACTATTCGAAACCGTCAGATACGTCACTCCGATCAGGGATAAAACGTTGATATACTAGCTCTAACTCTGTGGGTTTCGTAGGTGCAAGCGTCTTGAGACCACGGTGCTGCAGTGACTCTGTAGCAATTGGTGAGATATTGGGGTATAATGCCTACGTTGTGAGCTAGATGTGCAGCACTATCTACAGTTGAGGCTTGTGCTTGTGAGTTGGGGTTAGCGGGACGGACTTCTTTAAATGCGTGCGATCGTTATAGCGTCGACAGATAATAGGGATATCACCAAAATTATGGCCGCAACGTCTGTACTGATAAAATGAATTTATATAGAGACCGCATTTATCATTAAACAAACAAAAAGACACTTCATGCTGGTTCTACCCAGTATGGTCAAAGAATGCGCACTACCACTTTGGCGGGTCCAGCACAAGACTGCAAAGTTGAGACGCCAAGCTACTTGACGCACAAGACCTGAAACAAATCCATTTTGCCTCTTGAAACGGGAGTAGGTGACATCATTGTAGCCTGCATTGGAAATCCTTTCGTTATCTCCATGCCAAACCGCATGTCAAGCGGTTACGGCAAGTCTTTCGTCTCCAAGTAATCGGGTCTTGTATAACTGACAGACGTGCACCCATAGCATAGATGGATATTAATTGCACTCACCACAGGAGCCACCGAGAGGTATACGTCCCCTGTTATTGCTGGAAAGCAGCTAAGAGTATATCGGATATACCGCCCTATCGGGTAGAGAGGTGGAGATGTACTGCCCTGATAAGTGGGACAGGGGCAAACCTGGAGGAAATCTTTATCCGTGGGTCTTTATGTAACGAGGTGAATACGATCTGCAGTATCAATACACAAGTATAATGAATGCTAAGGCGTTGCTATGGCTGACTTTACGGATACTTTGTGGCAATTGGCTTTGGATGCTAGAGCCGAGACGGAAGCTATAACATCGGCACATCCAACATCTTTGCATGTGAACAATGATCATTTCCCCTCTTTTAAACTAGATTACCCCTTGTTTCGCCCCACTGTTCCCTGATCTCATCATTCCAGATGCAGTGGAGAGTTTGCCACGTGAACTGTAGTGTTTCTATACATGGACATTCCATTATAGCCTGGATATCCGGAATTACTGGTTCCTTTGGGTGTTTCTTCCGGGCACCGGTACTTGTTTCTCTCCTTTGAGCCTTTGAGGTCTTTATGTTCAAACATTATAGGGGCTCAACGTAGCAGGTGCTTGTTCATGATCAACGGAGCCGAGCCAGAGTCGGCCTAGTCCAAACGCGGAATTGAACAGAGGTTACATCGGATGTACGCCAAATGGGGCAACTCCCCTGGCAGACGCACACAAGTCTGTCTCAGATCCTTGGCGAGTGCCGTTGAACCTCCTTGAACGGGAGACACTAAGTGAATAGTACCGAAGCGCTAACGCTGGGTGACAGAAACCTGGACTAACGGGCAGAGCACTGCTACAGTGTATAGCTTAACTGATATTTCTATCTGTATCAAATTACGCACCGAGCTATCTGATCTTGGCCCGCATATGGGGCACCGCAGCCGTTGCAGTCGGACGGCAATACCGCAATTAGAACGTAATGCAACGGTTAGTACAGTGCAGGCAGGTATAATACCGAACACAAAAATACAATAGCAAATCTACCCGTTTCATATAAAGGATCCCGTGGCCCCCAGGAACTTGTTTCTTGGCGGGATTTCCATCCTGACAAACTTTATTTGCGCAGAAACCATCAATTGATCTGTCCCCCCCCCATTATGGCAGCTCACATTGACAATCGAGGGCCGCAGCTCATGGCGGTGAATATCACATTCTGGGCCATGGCAATCATCACTTGTCTTTTGAGATGCTATGTTCGGTTGTTTATGGTCAATGGATTCAGAAAGGATGACTGGCTGATGGTCGTCGCCATGGTATGTTGAGCCTCAAGGGGTCACAAGTTTTCAGCAATTGACCTTTCATTTCTCTTAGGTATTCTTCACTTGCTATGCGACCTCATCGACTGTTGGTGTCACGTTCGGCACAGGAAGACACCACGACGACCTCGAGACCAGCCAAATCCACACTGCCATGATGTGCTGGTGGTTCTGCTACCTTGGATACGCCCTCACCATGATAGCATGCAAACTCTCCATCGGCTATTTCCTGCTCAGAGTCACCACCGAAAAGATCCAACGATGGACCATCTACCTCGCCATGTTTTCGACTGTCATCTCTTGCGGCATCTTCTTCTTCGTCACTCTATTCCAGTGTCATCCTATATCGTACTTCTGGAACAAGGGCCAAGACGGCAAATGTATCAATCCTGGTGTCGTCATTGGATTGGCGGCTCTCTACAGTGTTTTCGCTGTTGGTTCTGATCTCGTGTTTGCGCTGCTTCCTGGGTGGATTGTATGGAATTTGCAGTTGCACAAGCGAACGAAATACTCACTGATCCCTCTACTCGCTATGGGTTGCATGTACGTCATATCTATACCACGGATTACAAACTCCACTGACAAGGCCTATAGTGCTAGCGCAGCCGTCATTGCTCGATTCCCATACTTGCATCTCCTTGGAAAGCCTGATTTCCTCTGTAAGCTCAAGATCCCCTCAATTACGTGGCGTCAACTAACCTATTACTGCCAGGGAACACCACTGACATCGCCATCTGGTCAACAATCGAGCAAGGGCTGGCCATCACAGCAAGCAGCTTAGCAACCCTACGGCCGCTGATCAAACAGATCGCCTTCCATCTCAACCTGACCAGCAAACCCCTGTCGCTCGGTCCATCAGGCTACGGATCATCACCACGCACTCCTGGGCCTGGTACACCAAAAGCCTTCGGAAGTCGAGAAGCGTACACACTCTCGTCCGTGAGTCGTCAGGATGGCCATGAAAAGAAAGTGTCGGCGTTTGATTCGAGACAGCCGAGTGATCTCAAGCTTGGCATTAAAAAGGAGACCAAGTGGGAGGTCAAGATAACGAAAACAGCCATGAGTGAGAGCGAGGAGGAGTTGCACTCGCCGAGAGCGTGGAGGAATAACAACATTTAAAAGTACCCCAGGTAAACATGCGTATTGAATAGCACAAACATACTTAATCTCTTATATAATAACTCATCAATTAATCAGCCTATCGTGTATAGATGTGCTCCA
>JABSTL010000221.1:0-35604 GCA_013759095.1 Fusarium sp. NRRL 29148
ATATTCAACAAATTCTTTCATATCATGTATAACTAGATCGCGTTTACTCCTTTATACTCATTCTCGTACAACTTAACCTTGTCCCAAAAGTTCCTGTACCGCTCCACAGCACTGCTTCCATCTTCGTTACCAATCCCTTCTAGCCATTCCTCATCAACTTCAGTGAACAAGTAACAGTCTGCCTTTGCCCCCGCCTTCAATAGTATGTCGACGATATCCCAATATCCTTTGACTGCAGCCGCATTTAGTGGGCTCCCGTATTTTCCGCCGCGAAGGTTGACATCCGCGCCCTTCTCAAGCAGCTTGATAACACCCTCTGTCTTGCCTTCGTACGCTGCTGCTTGCAAAGCCGTGCCAAACAGCCCGCCTGTCTGATTGACATCGATGTCAGCGCAATTGTCGAGTAGTAACACGAGACCCTGGGTGTTAGGGATCATTCTGTATTATCTAGTTGCTAGACATGCCGATTGCAATGGAAACCCATATAGACCGGCCCCGAGATTGACATCAGCTCCATTTTCAAGGAGAAATAAGATCCTGTCTTCGATTTCATGCTGGATATGCTCAAGTGTAACCTGCAGAATAGTCCCGTGTCGATCATGGCATTGATTCACATCAACACCGTTATTGAGCAGCAGCTTCAACGTTTTGTGGCCTTGACGGTTTGAGGTGGGTATTAAAGCCGCAGCAAGCCAGGCACTGCCAAAATAACCGCTTTGAACATGGACATCGGCGCCACGGTCTATAAGTAGGCACGCCAGATCGTAGTGCTTTTTGTCGTATCTCTTTTCATTCGCACACGCCGCCTGGAGCGCGGTTCCATACCGTCCTCCCTCGATATTGACCTCCGCACCGTAGGAAAGTAGCAAGCGGACTGATTCCATGCTGCCTCGTACGCAGGCACTCTGGAGTGCTGTGCCGTATATCCCTCCCTGCATGTTGACATCTGCCCCTTTCATGAGTAGAACTTCTACCACGCCTTTGGTGTTGGATGTCAAATACTCTGAGTAGCATGCGGCTTGTAGCGCGCTTCCGAACTTGCCACCGGACGCATTGACATCGGCGCCCCTCTCGAGCAGCTTTTGCACGATAAAGTCAGATTGACAGAAAGACATAGCGTTATTTCCGGAGGTGGCCGCTTGTAAAGCACTGCCAAACTCTCCGCCGCGTATGTGCACGTCAGCACCCTTACTGAGCAGCTTATTAACCAATTCCGGGTTCCATTTCGCACAGGCTGCATGTAATGCTGTTCCATAATAGCCTCCTTTCTGGTTGATCTCTGCGCCTTTTTCCAGCAGAAGATCAACAACACCAGAGTCGAACTGCATATGATGACACGCGCTTTGAAGTGCATTGCCGTACTTCCCTCCCTGAGTATTCGGATCTGCTCCAAGGCGTAACAAGGCCAAAACAGCTTCTTTTCTCTGAGACTCATCAATGGTCTGTTGGCGGTATCTAGATGATGGGCCACATGCCGCTTGGAGTGGGGTGCCATGTCGCCCGTCGTCCAATTCAATGTCAGCGTTGTGCCTTACGACGAAGTCGAAGAAAATACGCGTTCCCCAGCCGAGCCATACCCTGATTGCCTCATTTAAAGCACTCCCGTGCCGAGTGCACTTTCTGTTGATATTAGCACCCTTGTCGAGAAGAAGCTTGAGGACCTGGATGCACTCCGTGACATCATTTTGGTCATCTGCCTTATACGCCGCTATGAGGCATGACACAGGACATCCCGCCTCTTGTACATTAGCCCCACAATCCAAGAGCATTCGTAGGTGTGCCAGGTTGATGCCCTCTGCTGCGGCCTCAAGAGCTGACCCAAATATATCATCGTGCGCGTCGATATCAGCCCCATTGTCTAGCAAAAGCTTCATTGCCGCTAGATGGCCTAGACACGCCGCGGCCTGTAGCGCGCCACCAGTGATCTTATCGGAATTAGAACGCTCATTAAGAAGAAATCGGATAATCTCAATATGTCCCCTTTCCGCAGCCTCTCTGAGGGCTAAGTCGAAATCTTCCTGGATCAAGAATCGCCTGATCCGTGAACCTTTCTGAAGTAGCAATTTGGTGAGCTCAAGAGACCCGATAGTAGCGGTATAGCAGTAAGGCCGCTGCATCAGATTGTCGAGTCCGTACTGATATGTACACCATCGATCACTGAATTGTCCGTATAACAAAACCTGCTTAAAACTTTCAGTATCTATAGAGAGCGCGAGCTCAGCGAGACTAATGTCCTCGCGCGTCCATAGTTCACGCGGGACTAGTTCCAAATGCAATTCCCAGTTTTGGACTGCGTAGGTCTTCAAGGGGAGTTTCACGTTGTCCCCTGTATTCCGAACATTTTGGTATAGGTGATACGACAGGCAGCAATGCGAAATATACAGGTGAGCATTCGATTCTGTAAAATAAAATTTTTTAGCTTTGCTTCGCTTAATGCGTTTGGATATTAGATACTCCTTGACTGTGAAGTGAGCGAGGCGGACATATGTGTTAATCTTGTCACCGTCACCGCCATAGTCATACTCCTCCTCAGTCGTCACGAGGCTAGAGAAATGTTTCAGAACCGCTCGCGGGTCAAACAGTCGCTCAGTGTCCTGGATCTTGGTGACAGCTTCTGGCCGGAAGACGAAGATTTCGGCAAATTCCTTGAGACATAGTGGCCTTCTCGATAAAGCCAACCATTTGAGCGAACCCAGGATCTGTCCTTTAAACTGGCTATTGAGACCTAGAAGTAGCCTGTTATATGTTTCGTCGAGTCCCTCAGGGAGGTAATTCAGTGCTGAGAGGACAGATGCTTCCGAGTCCAGATATTGAAGGACTTCGAACTGGCAAACAAGATATTGGAACCTAAAAGCGGTGTTGGCTATAAAATATCGATCTGGTCTGCGCCGCTCTCTTGGCTTACATTCCGTCTGCCCTAGCGATCAGTATATCCTTCGCTTTGGTCCTCATGTCGGCGGACCACCAACAATAGGTTCCTGTACCCAAGACGCTTTCGATGTACAGACGCAGGTCCCTGCTCAGACCCTCTCGAGTTTTTGTCAGATCAATGGCAGCTTTGGCTGGCAGATCCAGCAACTTGCCAATTTCCATATGAATGTCTGGCTCGGCTCGGCTTGTGCAAAAGATGTGGAGATTATCCGGCATTGATGCGATGATGCGACGAAGGCAGTTCAAAAGCTTTGGGCGCTCCCCATCCAAGACTGGACACTCGTCGAGAGCGTCTACAACAATGAAGACCGCAGAAAACCCACTAACAGCAGATATGAGTGCGGCTTCGAGGATGTCTATGTCTGGCCGCTCGCCCCTCGCCATATAATCTTCGAACCGTTTGATCGGCTATGGCGTGTCCGGACGACTTCCACACAACTGCCGGACAAATGATGAGAGCATGACAGACACTTTTTGTTGCTCTACGTTTCCGAAGGTGAAGAAGTAGTATGCAAACTCGGTTTCCGGGTCGTCTTCGTACTGGTCCTTCAAGTATTTGATAACAGATGAGCTCAGAATTGACTTTCCAGAGCCGGCTGTATTTTATTAGTGGACGAAATACATCAGAACCAGCGCCTGCCATACCTTTTCCATTAAGCCATAGGAAAGATTTGGAATCTTGTTCCCATGTCTTGAAATCATTGCTGTCTTGTACCAGCCAGTTGCAGGTGCCGCTGCTGTATTTTTCTCGGGCAGCCCTATACTGCACTGAAGTGTCGACCGTGCAAAGCCAGTTTAGCATCTTTTCGCGATTCTGGTCTTTCTGGGTTTCCTCAATCGTTTTCCTGAGCTCAGAAATATCAGTTCCGATCGTCCGCCACTGAATCATCGCTTGCCGATGTCGTGCCTCTGCTTTTTCCCATTCCTCATTATACATCTTGTCTCGCCAACACTGGCTCACTTTGTCGAATTCGGTCTCCCGGTACTTGATATTCCCAAGGAGCTCATCCCAGCCATGATGCTTGATGGAATCTAAAGCGAAACGAGAGACAGATTTGTGGCTATAGTAGCCGTAGCAAATGATCTGAAACATGAGTACCTCCTGGTACAGCATTTCCAGAGCGCGACGATACTCAGCATGTGATTCTGGAAGAGTGTCGCTGATCGCAGACTCGTAGCGCCGTGCGTAGAGATCCTCCCACATCGAACTCCGAACTATGATCGATGCGATGTGCTCGAGGCCCTTGGCCAAAGAGGACGCTTGTTCTATGGGGTTCAAAAGGAGCTGGCAGAAAAAGTCAATCTTACAAGGCTGACCTGGGATAAAGATATTGACCTACCGGCAACAGCAGAGTTACGCCACCCCAAGCAATAGATGCAGTGGGATTTGAGCTCAGGGCTTTAGAAACATAGTCCTTACTCCAATCGACAACTGCTAGGACCGACTTCACGACGTCCTGGGCTCCCATCTCGAAATTTCCAAATCGAAGCTTCAAAGTGTCTCGCTTGACTTGATCCATCTGAGTTTGTACAACCTTACTCATCCAGTCTTTTGTATTCTCGTCTGAGCTCATTCTGATGGCGACGTCAGGCAAGTTGCGGCGGATCTGATCTTCGAACTTTTGGACGGGCGAATCTTCCTCATCTCGCAGGCCCTTGTACGCCACAGCCCATAACTGCCGGATAGAATTGCCACTTGGTTTGGGGGCTAGTAGCTCTGGATTCGGGGCTTCTTGGGGCGCGCTCGCGCCATCCAAGGCTGGAACTGGTGGGGATACTCCCGATGGATCGATCACAGCGACGTGGCTAGATCTTGTGTTTATCGACAGACTCGATTGCTGCTCTTCACTCGGCCCATCACTGGGGTTTTCTGAGACGCCTTCTGCATTGCCATGGTGGAAAATCTTCTTCAGCTTTTTCCTAAGAGGCATGTTGAGCTGATTCGGTAAAGAGTTGGGCCCAGTCGGCGTTATTATGTTAAGTAGGCAAATAGGTTGGGCAACGTGGGCTTGACTGTACAATGCCTAATATAATGATCTAGTTCAAGAAAGAATGATATAAAATTAAGTGAAAGATTCTGGCTATAAATAGACACCTTTACTTGCCTCCAAGAAACTCTCACAAAGACAAATCCGCAACAACTTCGGGTGTTGACCATAATGCAGGAATTTCCTAAGTATATGAACCATATCGATTTAAGGTGCCCTTTTTATTGGCAAAGAAGGATATGCCAAGCTTACTACTAAGCATCCAGAAGGTACCAAACAGAGGTCGACGTGGCCTGTTGCTTGATGAGCCTGCGAAGGCGATCTCTGAATGCGAAGGTAGAAGTGTACGTCTAGACGATACATTATACAAGAAGTTAAAAAGATCAAGCACACAAGCTAGAGTGTTCTGAGATGTTCTTTAGTGGATTGTAATGATACATGTATTACTAGGAGACAGGTCCCTAACTATCTGCAATCATCTTCTCAACTTCCACTGTCCCTGATACATCCTTACAAACCACTTAGTAGCGAACAATCTCCATGCGCTTCTTAAGGCGGAAAGCAATAGCACGCTTTCTAGCAGTAGCAGACTGAGTGAAAGCACCAGAGCCACCGAAAGGACCAGCAGCAGCGCCGTTGCGGACACGAACGATGCAGACGTTGTTGGCGCCTCCAACGGATCCTTCGCATGTCATGCCCTGGGGCATCTGGACCTTGAGGGGGAAGTCGGTGTTGGTAGCGAGGGAGAGACCCTGGATGCCGATTCCAGGAACATCTTGGGTCACCTCTGCGGTTTGGAAGGCATCGGGGTCGGTGCCGCCGGATGTAGCGTCGATTTCAGCTGTCATTGGACCGGCGCCGTCTTGGTTGATCTGGGGGAGTTAGTTGAGATACTCAAGAAAATGTATAATATGAATGGGACTTACCTGTCTGTAGGTCATGGTGACTTCGCCGTTATCAGAGGCTGTGGGCAAGCCCTTGGTAGCACCCTCTCCAGCAGAGGCAGCAACGCTGGTCTCTTCAGCTGTCTCGGTCTTCTCACCACCGCCTCCGCGGCCGCCACCAAAGAGACCACCCAAGAGGTTACCCAACTGACGTCTGCGGTTGTTGTTGTTGTTGTTGTTGCCCTGGTTGTTACCCTGGGGCAGGTTGGAAAGGTCATCCTCAACACCAGCAGCACTTTCAGTGCCGTTGTTGGTAGGAACATTATTAGCGCTTCCGCTGCCCAAGAAGCTAGAGATCATGACAGAAGCGTCAACAGGGCCATTACCCTGGGTCCTGCCCAGAGCGCTGGCTTCTCCACTGCGGATCTCACGATCACGAATGATGGAGGTGTCGGCTTGAGAACCGCATCGGTTGCTTGAGCAATCACGAGGAGTTCCATCAGCAACTGTCTACTGTTAGCTAATCCGTAGTATGCTGCCAAATGCGATGGCAACTTACTGCTGAGACCAGGCATGGTCACTCCATTAGCTCCCTCGACAGAGAGAACAACTCCATGGGCTGAAGCCATGGCGAAGAAGGCGGAGACGATAGCAAGAGAATGCATTTTGAAGATTGAATAGATCAAAAGGGATTATTAAAGGTTGTGTTGCTGAAACTGAGCCGCCAGGGCTAACTTGAGACTTTCTTAGAAAGGAAGTGAAGTGAAGAGAAGATGATTGAGATGCTGTTGGATTATTTTCCAAGATGTCGAATGGTCAGACTCTTATATACACATTTGCATCTATATCGCAAGGTCGATGTTTGATATCGACCTCCTCGGTTGTCGGCTCGTGATGCCCTCCCCAGCGCTGATCATCAGCGATCATCAAATCGCATCAGGAGAAACCCCAACCTCAGCTTCAGGTCATCGTTTCCATTTGTCTCAACGCCTCCCACAGCCACATATTTCCCTATCAGTCACTCAGTTCACGCAGTCTCAAGTCTTGACCCATGTTTCAAAATTCTTGGTGTTTCATGTTTCGCTCAGACCCCTTCCCCCTACCCTTCAGATCTGGCGTTGCGCCCAGAAGGACTTGACACGTGAAACTCTCGGCTCTAACAATTCTTGGCTTTTTTGGTGAATGCGATTGGTTTCTCAGGTTTTTGCATCTTCTAAACACCAAGATGTTTGAACTCGTGATTCAACTCACGTCGGCCGCCGCGTATTATTAATAGAGATCAACCCTGGGCCTAACGCGCTTTTAGGGAAGAGTTTTAATGGGTTTGTTTGCGAAAGAATGTTCTTTTGATCAGCGCTAATAGGTTCGTGTTTTTGGTGATGAAACCGGAAACGAAGAATACCAGGTGGGCGCAGCTCTTTGCGAACAAAAGGCCAAGACCAGAGGAGAAGTATGGTCGGCGAAGCCGTAGTATTGGTTTCTTCTATTAATCTTCTTGTCATCTGCAGTTTATTCGTTACTGATGTCATGGTTGCACTACTGGATTCTATTCAAGTCCTGAAAAGTTATATGCTGTTGCTAGTGGATGTGAGTATAGATAAACCTGTCTGTTTATGCAAACATATTCTATCGTTTATAAACAATTCATGCGCTATCCTATTCTCTTAGACATAATTGAGTTTATTTCCTGGATGCTCATCCATGTGCACTCAATCTTTTCGGCCGAGTGCCGAGCCGGCAGATCTCGGCATTCTCCCCACCAAAGTCCAAGTCAACTCCACTCTAGGAGTCTCACGATGCTGAAACAGCCACTTGGCGCCCCGTTTTGACAACGTTTCACCGCCACTTTTCGTGCTTTGACACTTTCAGCTTTTAAGTATTAAGTTAAGAATTAGACGCTTGTAGCTTAACTCTGGAGAAGGGCCTGTTCCATCTACGTCAAAGCGCCACAGCTGCTACCCCAAGCTTCAGAACGTTTGCTGTGTCATGTTCCTCTATCGCGATGTCATTGACCTGTCGCGACTTTTTGGGGGCGAGAGGGCTGTGCAGGAATGAAACGTCGCAGATGTGCTGTATCTTGCCCGGATTGGAAAGGCATGCGAGCTGGTTTGGTGTTTGGAATCATTATCAGCTTTGGCTGTAGATGATATCCTATTAGTCAAGATACGCAGCGTGAATGGTTCCAATGATCACTTCTGAAAGGGGAGAGTTTGTTGCACTCTCTGGCACGGAATTCGACAAAGGCTACAATTGAGTTGTGTCGATGACCTAGTCCCCAAACTTGCTTCTACGCTCAATTGGCCATTCCTACATGTTCAAAAGTGCGAAATGTCTGTTTGGGAGAAAATATGTAATCGAATTTCAGACCAAGATTTCACTCGACTGACTTGTGTAGCATATACACGAAACGTTCTGCTATGAAATAATGTTAAAAGTTAGGGTAGCCCTGATCAGACTAGCTCCCTGAGCAAGGATACAACGCTCCATAAGGTATAGAAGGAGCTCTGCATCCCCCCAGCATATGATAGAAATCAAGGCTCTTTTAACCCTTCCTATATGACCCTGCTCTGCGGGCCACAAATAAGAATGAAAGAAAAAGACATCTATCACTGGTTGATAGGATTGTAGATAGGGTCGACACCCTGGGCGGTACCAATACGAGCCTCAAACCAGAATCGGAGTCTCTCGACCAAAACTCTATCCTTCATGAATCGCGCGAACTCAGTTGGGTTGGTCGCAGTCTCGTTCCGGAGATCAGGGAAGCCAGCTGGGGTAGCAACATCGCGACGGACGGACCAAAGACCCATGGTAGACTGGAACTCCTCGCTTAGGATATAGTTGTGAAGAAGCTTGGCTCCTTCGGGATGAGGAGCGTCCTTCAGAATAGCGGCGGTCTGCGGCCAAGATACGTATTTTCCCTGCTTGGGATGGGCGAACTTTAGAGGCTTGGATTCGCCGAATCCTCCGAAGACGCCGAAGGTTGCAGCTTCGGTGGCGTTCTCTGAGCGAATGATGTTGCCTGGTGTCGCTGTACCGCGAACCCACCGAGGGTTCTGCTTGAGAAGGTCCTCGAACCAAGAGGCGCCGTTCTGCTGCATACTACATATTCATTAGTACTGGTCAAGAGAGAGATGTGTGGCGACCCTACATAAGATAAAAAGCATAGAGAACAGCGTCATCGTCGTTGGGGTAGGTAAGAGCAAGCCTGTTCTTGAACTCGGGCCGAAGGAAATCGGCATACTCGGTGGGCGCCTTGATACCAGGCAGCTTATCAGTGTTCCAGGCATTAGCCCAGAACAACATGTATACGCCATACCAATAAGCCGTGCTGTCCTTGAAAGCATGTTCGATCTGGTCAAAGCCCTTGGGGGCGTAGTTGAGCAGAGCGCCCTCCTGAGCCCAGCGGGGATAATCCTGCAATGTCTGCAGGATCACGCTGTCGACGTAAACCGATTTGCCACCGGCGGCAAGCTGCTGGTCTAATCTGGCGTCATGGTACTTGGACAGATCGACGGTGACGTTGAGCTTCATGCCGGGGAAGCGTTTCTCAAAGGCTTGCTTGAGACTGGCTCGCTGGTTGGGCGCATCTCCTCCGTGCCAGCAGGTAACAGTGCCTCCTTCTTTCAAGGCTGCTTTGTAGATCTCGTCGAGGCTTCTTGTTTCGACTTGTGCTTTCTCGTTGAATCCGAGGAGTTGATCATAGCCCATGGCGGAGCTTGCCAAGACGGCGAGCGAAAACAAAGAGTGCTTCATATTGGGAATAGGAAACAGTGTTGCTGGTGAAGATGGTGTTCTTGGATATTCGTGAATTGATAGAGATGGGCTTGGGGCATTTATACGAGAAGGAGAATACGAGGTTTTTTATTTAGCCTACGTTACATAACTCAATCTCAGGCGTGAATACCATGACGGTGTTCCCGACCAAATCGAGGATAGAGTTTTGTCAATGTCGATCTTGCATGATGGCTTACATGAACATCAGGATTACGAGATCCCCGTTGTTCCTCTAGTTCCTCCAATCATGTCGGCGATTGATTATCGACGCGCGCGGTTCGGAGGGGCAGTGGGATAGGCATCATCCCGCCGACTCTGCTTAGTCCTCATTTTCGTACTCAACCTTCCTAAAGAGAGCATAAAGTTCACAGTGGCATGGCGTGGTTCTGCTATATCCGCGACTCAAGGCGAGGCTAAGCTTGAACTCGAAATCCGCAGGGATAATGTCTTCATAAGCAACTCAGCGTCATGGACTACCAAATCATGAGGCTGGGGGCCTTGTGAATTACAGGATTGCAGCTGCGTCTCCCCACTGGCCATGATCACGGTTAAACGGTTATCCAGGAACAGACTTTACGATTATGCTGGTTCGGTTTAGCGATCTAATGTTACTTCGTGATTCGATTGCACCATGGATTATTCACTGCCTGACTCAGGATGCTTGCTCCTTATATACACGACAGCGACCCAAATTAATCCTCCAATTATGCGAGTGTCTTCTCGCCCTTCTCAATAATGGGAGGGGGGCGCTGAATGTCCTTGCGAAGGACGTAGCGCTTAAAGATATAAGGCAACCAGACCTTTGTCTCATGAGACAAGAAGCTCTTCGTAGGGACGGAAAAGACCTCTGTATTGCGTGTTAGTAAATGCGCCTCATTAATGTTACAGTGCGGAAGACTTACGATCCAATTCCTCGAGGGTCATCTGCTTAGTCTCACGAACGAAGCAGAAAATCATACCCCAAGCAATGAGGTTGAGTCCCGCATAGAAGCCAAAGGCTCCAGTGGGTGTCATGACAGTCTTCATACGAGGAAATGTCAAGCCGAGAACACCAGCGAAGGTGTTATTGATGCAGACGGCCCAAGCCATACCCTGCTCTCGCTGGATGGTGGGGAAGACCTCAGCTGAATACTGGAAGGCAACAGGTCCTTCACCGAGACAGTAGGCGATGGTGAACAGGTAGACGAACAGAACAACGGGACCAATATTGGCAGCTCGGTTGTCGCTTTTGTTGAGAAGCGAGAGACCACCCGCCAGCAAGAAGATGCACATGAAGGGGAAAGTAGCCAGGGTCAAGAATCGTCGTCCCTTGGTATCAATCAGGAAGAGAGTAGGAATGGTGAAGACAACCTGGATAGCACCATATCCCAAAGAAGCATACAGAGCCTCGTCGTGGCTATAGCCAGCCTCTCGGAAGATACTAGAGCTGTAGAAAGAGATGATATTGATACCGCACATCTGCTGGGCCAACATGACAGTGCTGGCACCGTAGTTGGCTCGTCGAATTCTAGGAACAGCGAAGCAGTCCCAAAGACGAGCAAAGTAACCAGCGCCAGCGTTCTCGCGAAGCTCCTCGTGGTAGATGATGTAGGAGTAGTAGTAATCGCGAGCGCCGATGATGGGGTGAGCGCGAAGCTTGGACATAGAGACGAAGCCGTCGGCGATGCGGCCGTGCTTCATAAGCCAACGGGGAGATTCGGGACAGAAGTAGATGCCGACGGCGAGAAGGAAGGCGGGGATGAAGGCAGAGCCGAGTTCAAGACGCCAGGCGATGTCGCCGATATCTTTGACGATGACATTGGCGCAGAAACCGAGGAAAATACCTGTTGTAGTCAGTATGGCAATTCGAATGAGAGAAGATGAGAGGCGTCTTACCAATGACGACCCAAAGTTGCCAGAACATGACGAGGGCACCTCGAATTCGAGCAGGAGCCATCTCAGCGGAATAGATAGGCACGGTAGCATTCTTGGCACCAATACCGATTCCCATGATGAAACGGATGGCAAAAAGCTCTTGCCAGTTCTTAGCGAAACCAGAGGCGATAGGCGTAGCAACCAAGCAACAGGCCGTGATGAAAATCTCTCCACGTCGGCCGAAGTAGTGGTTAAGAGGGTCGACAATAAAGGCACCACTAAAGACCAATGTCAGTCGAAGTCGAGATATCATGAATGGGATGTGAAGCTTACATCAAACCAGCGGTAAGGAAGATGATGGAGTTGATGATACCAACAATCCACTCATCGCGTCCCGTACCATTGATGCCAAACTCTTTGGGGAACGAGAGATTAGCGCCATTGGCACCTGTCTGATCCCATCCCTGCGTAGCAGCACCAACAGCGCAAAGACCAATCGAGTACCACAGCATCTTGGATCCATGCCACTTATGGTCTCTCTCGTAGATCAGAGCAGCGCGTTCGTCATCGAGAAGATCAGCTGATTCGAAGCTATCGGGGTCGCGAGCGATGAGAGCGGCTCGGCCGAAGAGGTCGACGTGCTCGGACATGCCATTGGACTCGGCGAAGGCGCGAGCGTCGGCGACGACTTGATCTTTTGTTTTGCTCTATGATATCTGTGAGTAATTGGCAGGATTGAGGTTGGAGAGAGGGGAATGTACCCGCAGAGGGTTCTGGACAATGTTGAGAGCGACGGATTGACGGCGACCCTGAGACGCATGCTCTAGAATCTCAGCACCGCCCTTCTCAGGCGGAGGCGTGACGGTCTTGTCATCATAAGACGAGCCACCATGGCCAGGAGAAATATCCTTGTCATCCATGTTTGCAGTCCAGGTAATCAACAATCAGGACAGTGAGAAGAAGAAGAAGAAGAAGAAGAAGAGAGACACTGCTGAAACAAGAACAGAGATCTTCATAACCTGAGGCTGCTGTTATATATAAGCTTAAATTTAAAGCACGGCAGTTGGCAACCCTCTGGGGTCAAACTTGGCAACCCGAGCTGCCAAGCCCAGGCAGCAGGTTAACAGTCTTGGCCGGCATGATATCACCTCGAGCCAAGAGCGTGTTGGAGGTGTGCTACCCCGTGGGATCAACGCGGAGAAGAGGAGCTTATTGGATGAGAGCATGAGAGTGGGACCAGTGCAGGGCTTTTTGCTTGCTTATGCTTGTTTGCTCTCAGCTATTGCAGATCATTGCCTTCTCTACGGGCTCATCAATCGCTGGCTGTCTGTTTGTAGGATCTCTGTCAGATTGTCCTGTTGTTATGAGGCATATCGACCTCAGATACCAGGCTTAAAATTATTGAGATATCCCCAGCTTTCATCTCATGCGGAGAATAGTAAGAAAGTGGCTTTAGGCACCAGAATTCTTTCCCTCTTCTCCTCCTGAAAAACCAAGCTTGTTCTCCTCTCCTCCCCGCTTACCCCACATGTTGTGCCATGGGGGGATAACAACCGCAAAGTCTTGGCCCATCCTCTGAATTTCTCCACTTGAGCGAATGATCCAATCATTGAGTTGTTTATTTCACTGCCTGTTTTTTAGATCAGGAATTTGGTCTGAGCTTTTTGGGGAAAAACGGGCGTTGGCGAACCATGTGAGAGAGGAGGGCTCGAGGGAATTGGTGCTAAGTGGGACGGAGGGCAAGAATACGGATGCCTAATTGAGGTTATTGAGTGTTGATTAGTTGGGTGAAAATTCTGTCGGCGAAGATGAGGCTCGGGTATCTCGGGCAATGTAATTGATGGATCTCGATGGCTTTCGTGGTCGATGCTACCCTCTGTGGCTTCTGAATTAACTGGGCAGCTGCAGTCACTATTGAAACTTTTGGCAATTTCTGACAGCAGGAAAATTCAGTTGAGACAACCCGTTAACGTTATAAATAAAGTTAAAATGCGATCGACGTTGTTTGTGTTGATCAGAGTTAACTGCGATCGCGATCATCGGCGAACAAAAAGTCAACAAGCGGCTTCAACGTTCAATGACGATGACTCTCCAAGTCACCCTGGTTCATCGGAGCATTTCACGATAGTCGAGATGCTTCCAGCCATGCTCGCTAACCCAAACAACACTAGCTAAATTGCGGCTCAATCAAAGGTGTCAACACCCAGTGGTAAGGGAATAATAGTCTGGTCATTGTGATTCTCTGGTGTTCCTTTGTATTCATAATCATACCATGGCACGAAGATTTATGTAACAAATACCTACCAACATCTGCCAAATAGACCAGGATCCTTCCATGTTTCGCTCAACCCAATTTCGTGATCAAACCCTGTCGCGTAGCGACCAACGCGTCTCCACTCTTACCAGCATCGGGTTGTATCGGGAATACCGGAAATGGCCTCAAAGTCTCTGAAACAGGACCATGTCTGCATTCCTGATCTATCCCCGGTCGTCTGCCCTGATACGCTGGACCCAATAAGCAGGATCAACACGTGAGATTAAAGAAATGCGCTGGTAAGACGGGAGGTAAGAAAAGCTTAGTAGCCAAGATGTTCAGCGGAGCAAAGCACTCCATAGGAACTCGTTCGGGTTAAGTGTCGGGGCCCCGTGGGAAATTTTCTGGTGGTCTCGCGTGCCTTGGTTTTGTTCCTGCAAATCCGGGGCAACGACATGCAATGTCTTTGGGTATTCGGTCCTATACCTTGATCTGCGCTTTATTTTGCCAGACTTGGAGAGTCATGCAACTCTGAGACCCTTCTCTATCGGGAACCTTGCTAAGACGTCAAGTCAACGTATTTTGGAACGGAACCGAAAATAAAGATACAAATCCTCAATGTTCTATATTTCCACTATTACAACAACTAAATCCTACAATTGCCTGATGAAATGCAGGACAACTAATTAATAGACAAAGGCATTTAAATTAACTACTCATTGGTACCTTGATCTTGCGATTCTGTGTATAAAAGACGCTTATTTCAAGTTGATTGCCAACTACCCTATACCAACGTGCTCAAATTTGTGGCCTGAGGCAGAAGGAAGACTAAGCACGGACGGGATACTTAAAGCAGTCATCTTGGCGCCGATCACTACCACTTTTTGTCACACCAGCCAACCCAAGCCAGCATTCATATCGGATAAATTCGGGCCGCTAGATACGTCATTTGTCAGTCGAAATACGCGAGAGACCTTTCGCGTCTTGCATCTCACGCGTCGCGCTACAAAACCTGTTTGCTTAGCATTATCTATCAGGCGGTTCAGAGATCCTCCATACTAAGCACTGTCCTTGCCAGGGCGGGCCCAAAGGACACTGCATCGAGTTTGACATCTGTGCTAAGGCACGTGAATCCAAAACCAACACCAAACTGGTCATACTGAGCTGGAATCTCTTCAGTGAACACGCAGGCTGAGTTGATCAGGTGCCAATCCGGATAATAATAACCTGCACCGACAGTTCCATCCTGCCCTGCCAGGTTCTGGAGGTTATCCGGAGGCCCCACGAGACAGTAGGCGCTTATAAGGGAGCATCCATAATTGCTGTTATCGTCGATAAGCTGGTCGAAGCGGATGTAGCCTTTGAGAGAGTAGCGGCCTGCTCTGAGGAGTCTTTTGTCGAGCCTTTGGTAGAAAAAGTTTTTATATTCCGAACCGGGACCGTTTGCAGTCCCAAATATTTGGCGTCCCGATGCAGCGCCTTCCTGACTCTGGGCACTAATGCTGAAGGCATTCGGATAAGACGCCCCTATCCATGGCGCAGTCGTGCCATCTTCAAAGTTGGGGTTGAGGAGATATGTCGGCTCTCTTTCTGCGGTTGCGGTAGTCGCGGTAGTTGTCTCCGAGAGAATAGTTGAGCTTTCAGTGGTGGCTATGGCTGTAGTGACCTCGCTGCCAATAGTTGACCAAGTTGTTTCGCTCTCGGCGGTTGTTGTAGTAGCTTCCTCAACCTCTGCGGTCATTGCCGCGCTCTCGGCTGCCGTCAGCATCGAATCGCTTTCGGTTGTCAGACTGCTAGCCTCGGAAGTAGTGGCGGATCCAGTGTTGGTCTCGGTCAAAAAGGTGGAAGAAGCATACTCAGAAGCTGAAGGGACGACGACCGACGTTGACGATGGTCGACACGGCCCTGCATTGACCACTGTTAACGAAGCGAATGTTGCAAATGCAGCAAGTATCAACTTGTTGAAATCATTTTGAAACCACTTACCCTAAAGGAAAAGAAAGGTGGGTGGATAGAGACGGAACATATTGGCAAGAAAGGTCGAGGACATTAAGCCTTATGCTCTAATACAGACACTTGAAAGGCCGATTTGGAAGAAGCAATCACACTAGCCTCATGACTGACAATAGCGTCTCAATAGTCGAGAGAAGCAACCAGCTGGACTATTAGAATAACTAGTTCGCTGGATGCAAGCTGACGCTATACGAAATCACCCCTTGACTAGCGACAAATCAAAAAGCATAAGATTAAAGGTGTGAGCGATTTGGCTGTTAGCACTTTCTATCATACATACAGCCTTGATTGGGTATATAGGGAGTACTCCGTAGAAGACGGACAATTGCAAAGGAGACCGTAACAACGCATGTGAAATGTCACCCAAGACTACTAAATGGCTAACAATATCGGCACCCGCACATTCTTCTATTTGTGCTATCGTGGTTGAGAGATTATCTTACTGATCGTGGCTTGATCGTAATTTGATCCGCAGAGGAGTACGACACTAGTTTGCCCAACCAGTTTTGAAGCGACCTTGTTGAAGCCAGCAAGAGCCAAAGCTGCGGACCCTTCAACAATCATACTCTCGGACCAAGCAAGCTCCTCCAATGCGTCCTTGATCTCGTCCTCACTGCAGTCAATCAGTTCATCGATAACTGCACTTGCCAATCCAAGGGTTATGGTGTTCTCATCGATGCCACCGGCAACAGCTTCGGCCAAAGTGGGAAGATGTTCTGTTTCGACGACATGTCCTGCAGCCATCGACGCAGCTAGAGCCTTCGAGTTTATCGCCGAAACACCAAAGACTTTGATGCGCGGATTATTTGCTTTGAGGACGGATCCGATGCCACTGATAAGACCACCACCGCCCATCGATATAAAAATGTTATCGATAGGGTCACATTGCTCCAGAAGTTCGAGGCCAATGGTACCCTGGCCAGCAATGATATCGGGGTCGTTGTACGGTGATACGTAAGTATAGTCACCCGAGGCAGCAAGCTTCTGGGCATGTAGTTCAGAGGCACCAGCCTCAGCGCCGTGAAGAATTACTTCGACGCCATATGACTTGATCGCATCGAGCTTGGCGGGAATGACAATCTCGGGAAGGACAACAGTGAGATTCTTGGATAAGGTCTGTGATGCCAAAGCACAGCCAATGCCGTGGTTGCCGGATGAAGCAGTGATTAATCGACCTTGTCCCGCCGCCGACAGTTTGGACATGGCGCCACGGACCTTGAAAGACCCCGTGAGCTGGAAGTTTTCGGCTTTGAAGAGCACGTTGGCTTTGAGATCGCGGCCAACCTTCTTGGCGTGGATGAGAGGTGTTTGGTAGATGTGGTGACGAATGCGACTTCGTGATTGCACTGAAGCAGCTGCTATTTCTTGATAGGTAGGCATTGCGATGAAAATTGACCAGAGAGAAGAGAAAGCATTCAAAGGGTGAAGAAAGCCGTGATGAAGGTGTTTGAGGTAAAGTGTGATTGATGATGGAGCATTCGCAGGTCTCGGTCGCACTTATGTTGATTTTCGTAGCTTCAGGGCCAGCCAATCATTTGAAGCGCCTGGATGTCGTAGTTAAGGCGCGCAGAAGACATGTCAGCAGAAACTGTGCTAAACCATCCTTGGCAGCTCCTCTGACTTTAACGATTGGCTGCATCGCCGATACAATCGAAACTCATGGGATTCAGAAGGCCCTATACGTCCTTGAGCGATAATGGCATTGATACCTTTGAGCTGTTCCCTAGCATAATGAAGCAAACCTTGCCCTACTTGTCCAATTATGGGCTAGTGGAAGAGGATCGGCATGGGAGCCGCAGTATTTAGACGTGCCTAATCGGGATAAATAAGCGTTAGTATCCACTTGCGGGAAGAAGGCGAGCAATTCGATCTCATTGAAGTATCTTGTCCTGAATTTTGTGAGTCAATGTGATAGTTATACTTAGTAGATCTTAACACACAACCTCGTTCCAACGTCAGCTACCAACTTAAGCCATTCCGCCTGTGGCTTCTGATCTCTCTGCTCAACACATTTCCCAAACATCTCCCAGACCTTGAGAAACTTGTGATTACTCTCCTTAGTCGTCTCAATAGCATCAAACGCCTTTACCATCCATTCATGCTGTTTCACCTTTCTATAATCCTCCCTAGCTTTCTGCTTCTCAGAGTCTTTGGCAAGAAATATTCTAACCTGGATACAATACAGAATCAAGGCTGCGAGTCCAGCTGCTAGAGCAGTGGCGACAGATGACCCGTCCACAATCTCCGGGGGAGTTCTTCTGCTTGGACCGCTGTCGACTTCGACTTTGTCGCCGGGAAAAGTGTAGCTGAGCTCAGAAGCATTACCGACGTAGTCTACACTTGCGCCTGAGGAGTTTGCGGCGCCGATGGTGGAGATCTTGGTTGTTGCTTTGGAGGGGTACGTTGGGGCGCTGTGGGCTCCTTTGTCCCTGGCTGAGCAGAACATGAGGATGTTGGCGTTTGCAGCCTCGACGACGGCGTTTTCGAGGTCTTGTCTTTCTCTGTCGTCCTTTGGTGGATCGATGGTCCATGACATGGAAATGATCTGGACTCCTTGAACTATTGCTGCGCGAATGGCCTATTGACGTTAGTTGATGCCACACGCCGGGTAATGATAGGCATACTTTTGCGGCGCTCCGGGCGGTGATGTTCTTCCTGGTCCCATCCTCAGAAGGTGTGTCCTCGAGCCTCAATATAAAGAGAGATGCATGTGGACACATGAGGTGGATATTCTTCGCCATGATAGTCCCATGACCAGTTCGAGACATGTAATATGGATCAAGAAGACCTCGATGTTCAGAACGTACGCAAAAGCTTCTACCACCGGTGAAATGGTAGTCAAGATCCTTCATGTCAACTCCATCATCGATGATCGCAATCTGAATGGGTTCTATCATCTCGCTGACCTTGGTTCCAGGGGCCGTAGGATAGTTTGCTTCGGCTTCAAAGATCAGCTTTCTGAAGTCTGTCATGCACTGGATCCATTCGTGTTTGGTAGTATGCTCTGGGGCCTCTTCAGCACGAGCGGGGGTCTTGTCAGTTCGTCTTCGGTGAGTATTTGGCCACTCTAATTCGACTTCGACATTGGGACAGAGCTTCTTCATCCTGGTCTGGAACTCGTTGACGTTGTATTCAATTCGGGCAGATGATTCAAGACCCTTCTGATATTATTATACGTCCCTATGTTGATTGATAAGGCAAGACTCACTTGTTGGATATGAAGTTTGACGAGCCCCAGTTCGGGTAGTTTTGCCAGCCCTCCAGTCTCGCTCCAGCCTCTGAGAACAGCATTGTTACCGCTCCAATAGAGATGAACCTCTTGTGCCTTGGGAGCGGCATTGACAATGACTTCGGTGCACAAGTCTGTCTTGTTCCAGTCCCAAACCTCAACCCCCATACCCTGAACCGCCTTCTCAATAGCCTCATCACTATGAGATGGGGAACTGGGATCAGAGTCTTGAACAAACACGCGTAAGATCGCCTCGACGCCCTTGTTGCGGAGCTGGTTGAAGATGTGCACCAAGTCTGACCTCCCAGCCCCATCCGATACGGGCTTGATTTGCTTGCGCATGGAGATCCTCGATTTACTTTGCTGAGGTTCCTCAACTGTGATTCTGGGAATCCAAACGTATTGGAGAGTGTCCTCGAAATTGATGTTGTGCAGGAGATTGTTGAGTCCCTTTTGGGTGAGACTTTCATCTGGATGTGTCATGCCAGAAAGATCAAAGCTAAGCTCCTTGTCTACGATATGTCAAAGATAATTCAATCCATAAGTGGTATTCAGACGAAAGGTTAAGCTTACCCGAGGGGGTATTTTTTCCATACAAGATCTCCATGGCGTCAGTGCAATCCCGAGATCTCAAATAGTGCAGCTTGAGCAAACGTTCAACTCCTTTCACGATGGTTTCATCCACTGGATCTGATTTGCTACCACTCTTCTTGCTCTTCTTGGACTTGGTTGCACCAGATTCGTCAGTTGCTTTCTTCTTGCTTCTGTCTGCAGCATCTGGAACAACACTTGGAGCTGGTGAGGCAATGGGCACAGAAGGCTGGATAGTGATACTGCCTCCATACTTGGCTCGGTGATCGACTTGTACGCTATCCCGCATCTCGGGTCGCATGGAGCTGTCAGGTGGTAAGATAGACGGCACAGATGATGCCATGCCTCGATTTGGAACAGATTCTGCTCCTTTGCCAGGCTTCTCTGCTTCACCTGCCTGCTTCTTTCGACCCTTTCTGACGCTTTCCTTGTGACATCTATAAGGAGAGAAATTCGCCTTGTTGAAGTCGCCGTTCGTGCTGTTGAATATCGTCCGATCGCCCTTGTCCAGCATCATCTTGATATACTGTAGCTGGTCTCTCTTGCAATTCTCATAGTCAACAGCAAGATGAAGCGGCGTGTTCCCATTGTCGTCTTTTGCTGCAAAAGCCTCTGGCTTTGCTTTCTCTATGAGTAGATCAAGGAACTTGATTCTCTTGTGAATGCCGATATGAAGGCAGTTCATGCCCTTGCTTCCGACAATCGAGATGATACTGCTTATGTCAGGATGAGCCTCGCACATCCATTGCACTAGTAGTTTCTTTCGCTGCTCGATTGCGAGGTACAGCGATGTACGCTCCGAACGGTCTTTTATTTCGAGGTAGCCTTTCTGCTGACAGAGAAGTTTGATGAGTGGTTCCATCTTCTCATCTAGGTTAGGAAGTAATTTTTTGTCTTCCTTGGCCATGATATGAAGAGCTGTCGGCTGATCGCTGCCTCCAGTCTTGCGGGCGAGATCTGGTCCCCGATTAGTAACGAAAGCAGCGAGCTTCGTACTGTCGGTGAGGTCGAGTTCTCCAGTGCGAATTTCTTTGAGGACTTGAGTGAGTATGTCCTTCACTGAGACTTTCCCCCCTCCTCATCTCCATCTTCGTCCTCGCTGCCACTGCCTTCGCTAGAGACATCACCAGCTTTGGACGCCGCGTCTGCTTCGACTTCGAGAAGATCATAATCCGGTTCTGCATCGTGAGGCTTGTAATACTGGATTGCTGTGCTCATTTTCCGGGCTGAAGACATCTTGGATATCCTGCTTGTTGTTCAGAGACCCAAATTACTGCTCAAGCCTTTTCCTATCATCAAGGACAACACCAAGCAGGCGGATAATTCGATTCTCGATATGTCACGCTTTGACCCAGGAAGAATTCAGGGACTCTGAAATCGACACCCCACCCTTGTCTCCAGGGTTTATTCTGATGCTTGTGATAGGGCCTCTAGGTTCCACCTTGCAAGGGCCACGTCACTATCGGGTCTCATTCAAAGTGCCAGGGATTGTCCAGCCCTGTAAGGATATTTGTAGCAAAAGATCTTTGAACTTAGCAATGCGGTCAGCATATGCGGCTAGTGTTGAGAATAGAGTTTGAGGATTTACTGGCCACGAGACTCATTGTCAAATATGGGCATAAAATGAGTACAACTGAACTCGCCATGCCGAGGTTTATCGAGCTATCAAAAATCAGATGACGACCTTGTGCGAAGATGAAAGATATCGAGAGAGACTATGACGATAACAGCGATGAGAACACTGAGTTGTTCGATGCAGACGCTCAACTGAATGCAACTTCCGTCAGCATCGGCCTTAACATATCCGCAGGGAAGAACAACGAGTTTCATACCCGCAATGACCCAGCAGCACCCTTTCAACGATCGACAACCACTGAACGGCAAAGGAATAACTCAAGTTCAGTGCTATTCACGCGAAATCATCCATGGCTACTTATCTCCCGACAGCAACAACGCGACCTTGCTCGTTTATGATCTTCATCTCGACACAACCAAGAAATCCCGACGTATCCGTGAAGCTCAAGTCAAGTTCGAGTTTAAGAGCAGCACCACAGGAAGCTCAGCACCTCGGGTTGTAAAGATAGCACCTCACGGAAGTGTCTCTTTGTTAGCAACATCTGCAGAAGACTCCAAGACACTCGGCTATGGACTATCAGCTGGAGCCAGCCAGATTGTCAGCGTCAAGAGCTCGGCAAAATGGGAGAAGACGGTCAGCCAAACAAGAAACGACGCTGCTAGAGTATCTGGTGGATTTCTCTGCAACGACTACGGCAAGCAAGTGGGTGCTCAGTGGATCCTCTTCGAGAACAAGTTAGTAGCTTCGGGCACACCGAGATTTATGCGCTTTGCGATTCTGCTCGACAGGGAAAACGACGAGGAAGAATTCGAGTGTAAAGTCACTATTAGTGCTAGCGGGGATTGGAGGACGGTGCTGGCAGGATTGGTTGGGTCTACGCCGCGTGATGACCCTATCCTGTTTGTCCCGACTTTGCCGCCTACGAACAAGCTTCGCAAGGCTTATGATAACGAGAATCTGGGATCTCTAGACTTAGATGAGTTTGTGGAGATCGAGTTTGATAAGCCTCTCAGTAACATTGGGGGAGCACGAGGTTCAGCTTGACAGGCCTCGGCGGATCATAGTAGTTTAGGGCAGTAGAATTATGCACGCACGGGCCCGAGTGCCGTGAGGGATTTTATTCGCCTGATCCTTGACTTCCAACTTGACCACTCTTGCTTCGTATTGTGTGTGCCGTTGCACTATCGGCGGCTAATATACCTACACTAAGTACTATGTGAATCATTTCAAGCCCTACCCATGTCGACCATAGCTACGGTGAGGATTCCCATTCCGGCAAGCACGGAGCCGCATATTTCGCTAACTTGGATTCTTGAAGTCGGATGAAAGCCAAGGAGGCATTCTTGGGACCTTGGTGAACTTCCTAAGAAACACTGCCAAATCTGACATGTCTGAATCGGGGTCCGCTTCCGGTTCGTCCTCGGACGATGAGGTCCCGTCTCGACGTCCATCTGTGCAGCATCAAGATGAGAATGAAGTCAAGAATATTGAGGGCACTGAAAACAAAAAGAAACAGATGGAAGAGAGAGGTGAAAACTTTGGAGATGACGCCCAGAGCCCGGGTCATCTGATACCGATAGAACCAGAGATAAAGGATGAATACTTGCACCTTATATGGCAAGATTTACCGCCAGACAGTGATGAAAGTGATCAAGCTACTGAAGCTCGACTTATAGAGTAAGTGTCGCACTTTAAGCAGGAATCTGACGCTGATGATATATAGTTTCGTCGTTGTACCTGGAGTATATGGGAATTGGACTGACAAAGACTTTGGGCCAAGCCCTGGATCTGGAAGTTCAGCTTGGGTCACCAAATTCGCTGAGGAAGGCTGGGAGAAGCCCAAGAACCCTCAAAGCAGTTGCCGAGTATTTCGTTTCGAGTATGACTCTTCTGAACTTTTCTCTGGTCATAGATCTCGAGAAGCAATCCACCGAATTGCATTGAGATTACTCAATGGGTTGCAGTCAAAGCGTTCCGGCGAGACCAAGGTAAGGGATATCCCACCATCTTGATGCCGCTTTCTGTCTAACATGGAGATCTATATAGAGACGTCTGATATACTTCATCAGCCATGATATCGGAGGTATTATCGTTAAAGATGTAAGTTCCGAGGCTTTCAGACATGCTGAGAGTTGCATAACTTAGACTGACCAAGCACAGGCTCTCATCACAGCTTCCCTTGACAGGAGCTCCTGGCAAGACATATCTGAGATGACACGAATTTTGGTGAGAAGCTCAATTTATTATACAGCTTAGTCGATCTGACAAACTCTAGATCTTCAATGGCTGTCCACACCGTCAGAAAGTCACAGCAGACCTGGAAACTAGGCTGGCTAGCTTTCTTTATGAGAACTACACTCAGGACTCCGGAAAGCCAAGACCTTCAGCAACATCCATATCAGGACTTACCAAAGCCATCATCCAAGTGAATGGTCTCTTCATAACTTCACACATCGCCCTGCGAAGCTGGATCATAAATCTGCACTCTAACGGAGGAAATAGCAATGGCGTGAGTGGCTCAATATTTTATGAAGTCGCTATATAACCCGAGGCTGACTTGAGATCAGGGTTTCGACGCTTACTGTGCGACATTGGGTATACCGTTGGAGAGAACATTGACAGCGCCAACTGAGACGGACTATTCTCCACTTACTCAGTACCTTGCCAAGATAGAGCCAGGTATTTTCAAGAGACTCGACCATCGTTTTTGGATATAACTAATCGTTCATATTAGATGTCCCGGAGCCTAAAGAATCCATCGGATCACGGCAGTATGCTCAAGAGAGAAAACTGCTTGCTCTGGCGTCCCCTATTTATTCGCTTCGTAACAAGGTTGAGCCCAATCCGTTGGCCCATCTACCAGATTATCAATCCTGGCTAAACAGTCCTTGTCCTCAAATACTCTACCTCCATGGGAGTCATCGCGTTAGAGACGTGGCCGAGAGTGTATTCTACGCCCTTGAAGACGAAGCCACAAAAGCAAAACGGCGCGCAAACGTCCTATACTTCTCGTTCGACAGATTTGATGTGCGCGCTGACAGTATTCGGGACACGATTGCCACCTTCTTGGCGCAGATCTGCAACCATCACCCAAGACTCGGACCTGCTATCAATCGGCTGTGCAGCCAGATCGAGAATGAGAGGGGATGGACTGAAACAGATCTGATACAGTTCTTTGAGATGTTTAGAATCTCAGCAGAAGTCGAGCAGACGATGATTGTCATTAATCGCTTCGACGAATGTTCTCAGGGCTCACGCAAAAGGTTCCTGAACCATATTACCGATAAGTATTACAATGATGAGACTCCTTGGAAGATCGTTGTGACCAGTCATGACCCAGATGCACTGAGTGAGGAGCTGTCTGGTCCCTTTTGTGTCCCTATTGATATATCTTCCGAGAAGCTAGGAGATCTTGCTGTGGATAGTTTTAAGACAGACATTCAAGCATTGATAAGCTCAAGGGGGGATCTAAACTTCAGAAAGGAGCAGATTCGTACTGAGCTAGGCTTTACCGAGAAGCTGGACCCTGCAGTGCGCCATATCCTGTTCGAGCAGCTGAGAGTTCGTGACGAGTGGCCTGACGAGATATCGACTGGTGATACTCTTGGTTTGTTGAGTCTTTCAAAACAAGTCGAGGAGGGAGAAAATGCTATGGCATCCGTCCTGAACGCTGTACTCAAGAAGTACCCCGACCAAAACTCTCTCGAGTGTCTTCTCTCCTGGCTCTTATACGCTGTCAGACCACTCACGATCTGGGAACTTACCACTATCATCTCGTTCTCAGACGAAAGGGAATGCACTAAAGTATCTCCCAGTTTCATGGCCGTCGACCGACTTGTTGAAAGGATTGAGAATGACTTTGCTGGTGTTCTTGAGGTTGATCACAACGAGGTCAGGTTTAAGCACCCATGCTTCCACGAAACCATGGTCAATGGTGATCTTTCGACTCAAAACGCCAAAGAAAAGGACTATTTATGGAACAATATCAAAGACAAAGCTCAAAATCTCATTCAAAGTATGTGTCTGGACTACCTGTCCAGAGATGCTGTTCAGGACTACGTCAGAGAGGCCTTTGCAGTTACAGACTCAGCAACCTTTGAGACGCCGCCTTTCCCAGACCGCACGAACCTCGCTTCATATGCTATCCAGGCATGGACACATCACTATTCTCTCAGCTCTCCTCTTCCGGATATATCTGCGTTGTCATCCAAGAAAGACCTGGTTCAGACCCTGGCCAAAGCCCAGTGGTGTCTATCTAACCCTGCCACCAGACGCACTCCTTGCTTCCAGTCTCTGTTTCCAATCTTCGCTGGACTTGGCCTCCATAATGTGGTGGAGCCGTTGGGTAGTGATGATGCGTTACGAGGTCTCGTCGAAGCAGCAAGTAAAGGACAGAGACGAGTCGTTGAAGATCTCCTTGGTGAATACGATTTTACGCCAGACGAGACATGGGAGGTTCTCAAAGCGGCGAGTTCTTCTGGTAGTGAGGAGCTGATGAATGCTCTGCTAGACAAGATAGAGGCCAAGGGGAAGATACCTGACAACTTTGAGTGGCCGCCTGTTTTGATCTATCGGGCTGCCAATCTGGGTCTAGAGGGCTTTGCTGAAAGGATACTCAGTCTTGGATGCCCCGCAGATCCAGATGTCGATTGGAGAAAGGAGTCATCTATGCACGCATCCCCTCTATATCAGGCCGCCTGTCATGGCTACACAAATACAGTCCGAGTCCTGCTGAAGCATGGCGCCAGTATGGAGTACACAAGTCTGTCTGGAAGAAACCCGCTTCACAAGGCTGCCCTCGAGGGTCACACCGAGGCCGTCAAAGCCATTCTGGAGGAGTCACAGGTCAATATCGACTGTCCTTCCGAGTCAAACTTCACTCCCTTGTATCTGGCTGTTCTTGGCGGCAACCATGACACGGTGAAACTGCTGTTGGAGAAGGGCGCAGACCCAAACATGGGCATCTCAGATTCTCACACCAGTGACGGCCAATGGACGCCCCTGCATGCGGCCACCGACGACGGTTTTATGAGATGCATTAGGCTACTTATAGACAACGGAGCCAACCCAAACATTCCTGGACCGTCTGGAACACCGCTGTATTGGGCAGTTACTCATAGCCGTATCGATATCCTTGACACACTTCTGAGAGCTGGTGGTGATCTTCAAAGTCAGGCTCTCAAGAAGCCTCTCCTAATCACATGCATCGGGTCTGAGCTGACAGAAGCGAGTCTCGGTATGCTTAGAAGACTTCTAGAGCTCAAACTGGACGTCAACTGTAAGGACCTTGAGGGAGACACTCCGCTCACCACTCTAATACGCTCAGGCACAAACAAACCACCCAACGAAGATATTCACAGAGACAAAGCTTTGAAAATGCTGATAGACCATGGAGTTGACCTCAACCTTGCCAATGACGAGATGCGGACACCATTGCAATATGCAGTCATGGTGAATTACCAAAACGTGGTCGATATGCTCCTCGAAGCAGGTGCTGATCCGAACTTGACCTTCAAAGAGAACCGGCCACCTCTCTGCTCTGCTCTTCACTATCCCAAGTTAGTTCGTCTGTTACTCGAGAAAGGCGCAAATCCCGACGTTGGCTTCGATCAAGGGTTTACTCCTCTAACATACGTCGCATGCTTTGGTTACAAGGATACTGCGGAGCTACTTTTGGAATACGGGGCGTCTGTTGATCTTGAATATGGCTTGGGAGTTGAAGATCCTCTTAATGATTGGGTCAAGGGCTGGACTCCCATTATGTGCGCTGCACATCAAGGCTATGGTGGGATAGTTCGAATGCTAGCTGAAGCTGGAGCGGACATGCGTCGACGAGACAAAGAGACGGGAAAGTCGATTGTCCACCTTGGGGTATTTGGCGAAACTCTCTCGACTATCTTGGAATTTCCGTCGAGGATCGACCTAAACGCGACAACAACTAATGGAACGGGAGTCCTTCACTACAGTGATCTTGAGATCCAAGACCTCAAGCGGCTGGTCAACGCTGGAGCAGACGTTGATATTGGGGAGGGAAAGAGACCAACCCCGCTGCAAGTATACGCAGACTGTGACTTCGAGAAGGTGAAGTATATCGTGAAGCGCGGAGCTAATGTTAATTCACTATCTCCCCGTCATGGTTCACCTCTACATCAAGCCTGCAAAGCAGGCCAATTTGATATCATCAAATTCCTGGTTGAGCATGGTGCAAACGTGGATGCAACCGAGGACTTTCTGGGCACGCCTTTACAAGCCCTATTGCTTGCTCAACGTCCGTTTGATGCACTGGAACATGAGAATATGGTACGCTATCTCTTATCGGGACATGAGAGTGCGCGTGCGGATGTTGGAATCCAGGCTGGTGTCTGGGGGTATGCGATTAATTCTGCCGCTTTCGGGAGCCTACCTTCTGTCATCAACCTTATCCTTGACCAAGAACACGCGAGCGTTGATGTCGCGGACGAAATGGGCCGCAGGCCTATACATCTTGCGGCATGTAATGGCCTAGCCAACTTCGAAGCTATTCTGGAGCGAGGGGGCGACATATATGCCAAAGATAAACAGGGACGTACGCCGCTACACTGGGCTGCCCAGACAGGTAGACTCCAAGTTGTGAAGCAGATCATCTCGCTTATGGGTAACAAGTTGGATGTCGATGTCCCAGATATTGATGGTTGGACGCCTCTTTGCTGGGCACCTCGTCGCGGGTTAACACTCCTCAAGCCAGAAAATGCGGGGGAGCCATCGCTCAGCGCTGATGTTATCAAACTTTTGATTGAGCATGGGGCCAAGACGAATGTGATTATTAAACAGGGCGAAGATACGTGGACTCCGGTCAGCATTGCTCACTATCACAGAAGTGATCCAGACATTATATCGTTGCTAGATAGTGGCGTACCGACCAACGAGGATACAACCGAAGAAATAGAGAAAAAGGTCAAGGCTCCAGCAAAGAGGGGAGTTCAACAGGAGGATGCCTGCTGTGACTATTGCTTATCGGTTAGTACCTGGTCTTCTTCTCAGATATCTGCTAATCTCGAATTGTAGCGCATCTACGGGTTATCTTGGAGTTGTGAGACGTGCAAATGGTTCTGTCTCTGTGACAAGTGTTATCAACACGCTGATATCCTGCACCCGATACATAGCGATTTTACACAAACAGGCGAAGAGGAGCGCGAGGAAGGTGAACATGAGACTTCAGCAACAACTGCTTCTGGCTCATCTGACACATACCCCAACTCTGATTGTGACTCTGATTCTTGTTCCAACAACTCTGAAGATGAGGAGGACAACGAGAATGGTTCTCAGGATGAATGATTGGAACCAAGAGAATGAAGAGATTCGGATGTTTCCAGTAGTATTTTAAACGCTAAATTATCTTAAGCGAGGACATAAAAAATATAGCAGATAAAGATCTCTATAAACTCATAAAGCCTAAAAAGTCTGGTTCGAGGTTCTACATGCTGGCAACTTAAGTCTTGAGTTTCTTGTATCCACTAGCCAGCAAATCTCCATCCCTCGGGCTCACCAGCTGCATCCTCTGCGGCCTTCAGGGCCTTATTCTTCTTAGACACGTACCACTTTGTGATGAGAACGAAAACCACAGTGAGACCACAGCCTGTAATGATAGCACCGCCTCCAGTCTGATAGTAAGGCTCCTGGTTTCGGAGGAAGAAATATGGTGTAAACCAATGGGAAACAGACGAAACACAGTTGGCGTAGGCAATGAGGGCAGCACGCTTTGTACGGGGACGAGGTACAACAGTTGTCTCCCAAGAGATTTGAAGCTAAGAATAAGTTAGCGAATCATCTGTTCTGTTTGTGAATAATGAGATGGGTGAGAGAACTCACGTTAAG
Organism: Fusarium sp. NRRL 29148; assembly: GCA_013759095.1. Lineage (NCBI taxonomy): Eukaryota > Fungi > Ascomycota > Sordariomycetes > Hypocreales > Nectriaceae > Fusarium > Fusarium sp. NRRL 29148. Next base: position 28,949 of record JABSTL010000221.1, read on the forward strand.
ACCGACGAATGGACCAACGACGAGCAGGATCATACAGAAGTACCGGGCGCCAACGTTGAGGGTGGTGATCATGACTGCGCAGCCGATCAGGGTAAGAAGGATAGGGACAATTATGTGATATCCGTGTTCCAGTCGTCTACCGGAAGACCACGAGATGCCCATCATCACAAGGAAGGCGATGATAGGAGGAGGAGCCTGAATGAGGTAGGTAGTGGTACCGGAGAATCCGAGGGTAGCGACAATCTTGCAACACTGTTAGTACATGTTTTACAGTTGAAGGAAGAAAAACAAGTTACTTACGGAAGGGAAGAAGTCCTTGTAGGATTGTGCGATGATCAAGAAGAAGTGGATGGCGGCGAAGAGATGGGCGAATGGCTCCTTCATACACATCCAGAAACCATCCCAGTAGCCACCAGCATCATCTTCAGCAATGCCACCAGCTGACACAGCCTGACGGTATTGAGCCATAGCTGCCTCTTCCTCGGTGATAAAGTATGTTCCCGTCGAGTCAGGGAAGTTTGGGATGAACCAGAAGCTGACGAGAGCCACTAAGATACTGACAGCACCTGGACGAGCTATTAGCTTTGTAAATTGTATTGGTATACTTGGAGATATACCCTCGAGAAGCAAGAACCATTTCCAAGCTCGAAGGTTCGCAACGCCCTCCATGTTGGTCAAGATACCAGCAGCCAAAAGACCCGAAAGCGCCTGCGAGATGGTATTTCCCGCATGCCAGATACCCATCCTCAAAGGCGACTCATGCTTCGTGTACCAAGAAGAAGTCATGAGTGACACAGCAGGTACAAATGGTCCTTCAGTGAAGCCAATAAGGAAACGACAGAGACAGAAGCCCCATCCTGCAGTAACAGCAGGCATACAGATGGTCACGCAAGACCAGACAAGCATGCAGCTAGGGAGGAGGATCCGGGGTGTTCCCTTGGCGAGGATGACGTTGGCGGGGATCTGGGAGAGGATGTAGCCCACGTAAAATATGGAGATGCCGAGAGACCAGATTGTATCTGTCATGTGGAGATCTTCTTGCATGCCGGCGAGTCGAGCGTTGGAGACGTTGATTCGATCAAGATAGCTGTATTAGTCAGTAAGAGAAACGCGGGCGAAGACGGAATGACTAACTTCATTAACAGCATGGCTGTGACCATAGGGAGGAACTTCCAGTCAAGTTTGCGAACGAGAGATTTCTCAATAGCAGCTCGCTCCTCGGGAGTCTTATCCTTGATGAGCGGATAGCGCTCGAGGATCTCATCTCGCACAGGAGCGACCTCTTCATACTCGACATCTCGTTTGATGTCCAAAGACCCAGGTTTTGAGTGTACGGAGCCAGTCATGATGGCAGAACTATATCTCTCAAAAGGAATTCAGGAACAAGTGACAAGGGTGAGAGATGAATGGCGAGGCAAGTGCTGGTGATCATTTCAAGAACCAGGGGTATCATACACTTTTATATATCCTAGATATTCCCCCAAGCTTGGAGAACTCGGTCTGTATGTGGGATGATATCTGCCTCAGCCGCACCGAGATGAAGAAGACGGTCATTTCGTTTTGTACATTCGGTTCTCGGGTGAAATTCAAGGAATCGAGGCTTTGCACCCCGTGGCTGGCGACTTCAAGTTCCTCGTCGCTGACTTCAACTGGAAACTTTGTCTCGATGTCTGCGTCATCAATCGAAAATGGCCGATCCAGGGTTGTCGAGCTATAACGGTCGATTAGATAGAACTGCCAGAATATTCTCCTTCTAAGCTGTGCTTGTAGTAGATCACCTCGAACATCGGTGCCTCAGCCAGTACTGCCATCACAGTCGCTGCGAGCGGCCCCGATAACCGCCGTGCTCCGTTCTCCAACTGCGGCCTCCGCGTTAATATATTCGCCCCGGGTATTCGTATCCCTACTGCCTCGAGGTCAGTTGATAATGGACCTGAATATAGTTCTGGCACGAGTGCGGCAGCAGCGCACGTATCGGGTCTAGCTGCGCATTTTATTTCCAGCGAGAACTTGAGGGGTTTCATGGCTGCGAGGAAGCGGATTATGGGCGCGAGTTTGAATCGAGTGATAAAGGATACGCGTTGGAGCAGAAACCGACTTGCATTTAATGGTCTGTCAACAGGTTGAGTCATTTAATACGCTCAGTAGGAGTTTGATGAGTAACGGCTCATGCCCCTGTTATCCTTATAAAATTCTACACTGAGGGATGTGCAATACATTATTTCAAGACTTTATGATGGTGAGCTGAGAAAAAGTTACTTGTAATAGTTTAGACAATGATATTTGTTCATCGTAAGGATAGAGTGTTATGTCTCGTCGCAACCCTCGCCAAGATCATGTCGACCGCAAGGTCTAGGATCAACACAATCAAGCAGCCTACACGAAGGGATTGAATTGCTTTAGCTAACCCTTAGTTCTTAATTGTACAAAGCCAATGATGCTCTTTATTGCCTGTTACGTCTTGTTCATCTAGGCTATGACTTTCTCCCCTCAAACACCACCGAAGCGATAGCCTTGAAACAGTCGCGATATAGACTTGAGATTATTTTTGAAGAATTTATCACGGTTTGGCCCTATTTCAGATTCGAATGATAGCTAAGTAAATTGTCAAAGAGGGCCGAAGAGATTTGGCTTGTCTTGTCTGCTCTGCTGTCTCAGAGATGGTGTCCTGATTGGCCCCAATATTCATATGGCACGTGCACGTTCCACCGCCTCATCTACCTCTTCCTCTCCCGTCCAACCTCCAGATATCCTGTCCCTCCATATCGCATCTCACATTACAATAATGACATAGAAGATCAATAGCTTGCCTAGTGCCTGCGAATTATTTCCACAGCTTACCAAACAGACAGACAAAACGCTACAATGGACGCCTCTGAGCTGCTGACTCTACCCTTGGCGTACCAGAACGGCTCCGCCCGCCTTCTCACGGGAGACCTCGTCGTACACGACATTGAGCGATGGTGTCATCGAAAAGCCGACAACGGAAGCGTCAAGCCAGTCATGGCTGTTGTATTTTTCAACACGGGCCCTGATGCAGTAGACTATGTCAAGATCAAGGCTCACGTTGCTGCGCGGGTAAGTCACCAGTTTCCTCATTCCTACCGCAGTGAGGACAATAGCTGCGACCTGGCACAAAATACTCCTCAGCACTTTTTGGCGGACGTTAATTGACCCAATGTGAAACAGGCTGGTGTCGCCTACTGGGTATATGAGATGCCCGTCGAGGCGTCAACAATAGAGGTCATGAGCCAAGTCAAGAAGCTGAACATAGACCCTCAAATCCACGGCATCCTTATACAGCGTCCGCTGCCTGAGCAGTTGAATGAATCGAAGATCATGGGATACATCGATCCTATCAAGAACATCGAAGAGTACGAAAAAGGCCAGGTGGACAATATTGCTGCAGACGCCTTGGTTCGCTTGTTAGCCAGGTATGGGCTGCTGGAGTCGGCACAGCAGGCCAAAATCCAGATCGTCGGTTTTGGGAATATTATCACCAAAGAGTTCATCAACCATATGAAACGCCAATTCCCCTACGTGAGCGCGTCTAAAGACTTTGATCCATCCTATGATACTTGTCAAGACAAGCAAGAAACTCCACGAGAGGAGGCCCAGGCACCACGAGCTTCCATGATCATCTCGGAACTTCATCGCGGACCAGGCTTCATCAAAGCATCTATGGTCAAGCCGGAAGTGAGCGTCTTGGTTGATCTTGGCTTCTATGTTACAGAAAAGGGCGTTATCGGCGATGTGAGCCACGTTCTCTTTGACAGGAGTGATCTAGCAATCGCTCCGACACCAGGAGGAGTCCTTCCGATTTTGTTATGGATCATGATGGAGCGGACGATTAAAGCTAAGCAGATGATTGCGAAGGAAGAGCTGCGAGAGTGTTTCTGTCTAACTATGTGAGATTCCAAGCTCTCTTAATATTTACTGCAGTAGTCACATCGCGCCTAAATAGCATTTTGACACTCTTGTCGGGCACAACAACATGGTGTGAAGATCATCTCGCCTTCGGCCTAATCAGGCAACAGCCGAGTCAGCGGGGTCATGGCCCGGCCCGTTCACTTCGCGTCATTTCTGTCATGACAACAACTGTGTATCGCATACTTGAAAACCGTCATGAATCACGAAAAAGAGAACAATTGCACAAAAATCTCTAGTCTTGATGAGGACAGTCTCAAATGTCCCAAGCCAAATACTAGTCGAGAAGCCGGGAGCCGCCGTACCTGGGCCGAGAGTAAGCCCGCACGTTGGTGGGAGACCCTTTGCTCAGCATCCTTGAAATCCATGACATCTTTAGAGCCACCTAGTTTGGGAGAAGAGGACTTCCTCCCATTGCCCAACTATCCCGCCGAGGCAGAAGCGCGGACCCGTGCCATCGACAGATATCTCGCTGCCGAGTCTCAACAAAGGAAACGGCATTTAAAAGTCATCCTTTTCGGCGATGAGCATGAGAAGAGTCTTTTTCTAAAGCAAGTCCGTCTTTTTGAGAACCCACTTTCTGACGAAGAAGGCGCCGATGTCCGGGTCGAGGCGAGGCGCTTCGTGGCCTCGATATGCTGGGAATGTTTGCAGGTCGTCGATGAAGGTGTTTGGAAACCAGAATGGACCAATGCTCATCCAGTTCTGGGTCGTGTCAAGGAGATTCTGTCACGCGAAGAACGCGAAGATGGAGAAACGGTTGAAAGCATGGTGAGCCTGTATTGCAACGATGAACTGCGACTCGCGCTCAAGCAGTGTGGCCATAACCTCGACGATATCGAGGGACGATTCTTCAATGACCGCTTTCCGCATATCGTAACTTGCCCCTGCACTGCAAATGGAAATCTGAGCAACCTCTTAAAGCGAGTCTTTGCGCCAGAGTACATCCCTACCGAACATGACTGGTTCCACTTTGACCAGCGCCGTTTGGGGAGAGTAGCCCAGGAGGCTCTCATCCATCGAGACAACCACACGCTGCGGCTTTTACAAATCACAGATCGGTCAACACAGAGGCGAAAATGGATTCACATTCTGGTAGATGACGCGGCTTGTCTTGTGTTCATCTGTGACCTGGCCCTCTATGACCGGAGCCTGCTAGAAGATGGGACCGTAACCAGGTTCCACGAGTACCTGCTTCTCTTTGACTCGCTGGTCAACTCAAAGTGGTTTACCCAGACGCCATTCTTTGTCGTTTTGTCAAATGCCTCGGCTTTTAGAAAGAAGATAGTTCATTCGCCACTCTCGAACTGGTTTCCTGAATACAAGGGAGGTAGTGACGGCGATGCCTCGCTCGAGTTCATGAAAGGCCAGTTTCGGGTACTTGCAAAAGCCGAACAAAATTTATACATACATGCTGCAGACATTCACAGCGCAGAGGATGTGATGGCTACCATTGAGACTATGGAAGATACGTCGTTGAGTGGGGTCTTGAAGGAGCTTAATAGGATTACTGTCGAGCGGGAATGCTAAGCTACAGCCAGGGCCGATTTCAACAACCCTAGATTCATACTGCAGCTGAATGGTTCGTGAAAGATGGTGACTAGGGGCTTGAAAATAGCAGGATGAGGCTGGCTGTACCTTGAACAGTTGATATTTTATTGGAGTATCAATGGTACGCGCGCGGCTATCGACCCCACCTGCGCTTTTATGGCTGAGCCTTTGTGCCAGTTCGGTCCCAAAGCCATAATTAGGATGATTTGGCGTGTCTTGGCGCTTATGGGCTGAATGAATGTATCCTCTGGCCTGCATAAATAAGTGCGCTACCGAAGGAATAAAAGTCTGACAATCTTATTATAGCACCTGTATCGGCAAGCGCCACCTAACAATATGATTGGATTTGTTTCACATCATGCGCCAAGTTGCTGTATTTTTTTCAGCTGCGTCAGCCAACCTGTCCTTGATAAAGGGTCAGATAACTGACACCAACGGACCAAATTTGAGCATAGGTCTTGGGCCTTCTAACTGATAGGCTTTTTGAGACATTCTAAGAACTTCAATACCTTCAGCTACCTATTTGAAACAATGACGAATACTTGCAAGTACAACTGCTCATCGCATCCATTGGAGATCCAGCCCTATGGCGACGTTGCAGGCATTGGCGTGCGCACCCCCCTTACATCTATTTGCTTCAAGGCAACTGACAGCCCTGTAGGTGATGGTCGCCTTTATTTCGACTGCCTGGATAGTTGTTTTCTTGCTTGTGATATACTATCTGGCTGCTTTCAACCCTGAATTAGACCCCTTCAGGAAGAAGAATGAAAGGACGTCTACTCAATACCCGAATCACATTGACTTTTCAGTTCTGCGACTGTTCCGCTTACTGCCCAATCTATTTCACATTCGACGTGCCAACCTCCTCCAGTCCTCACGACTCGAGCCCGCACTTAATAAAGTAAGAGTTTCTAATACCATTAGTTTATATTAATTATAAACCAAGCTGACCGTTCGTAGTGCGTCATTGCCCTGTCGGATATCCAGATCTTCACGGGGATATCCATCCTGGTTAGTGGCTATATTGCTTTATGTTGTGGCTTATCGGCCTATCACTGGCAATTAATCGTCTATCTGGCTTGGCTTGCCAATATCACACACCTCGCAACTCTTTCGTTCCTACGAAACTACTTTGCGAACAGACCCATTAAACTGCTATGGCGAGTAGCTCTTATGTT
>JABSTL010000222.1:0-62810 GCA_013759095.1 Fusarium sp. NRRL 29148
TGACTAATGATACGGGAAAAGTTTGAAAGTTTTAGTTTTCGTAGAATATTTGAATATTAGTCAGAGGCCTTTATTATTAAGACAGTATGCGTTCCATATATTACGACACACATCGGTCTATGGTGTAGTAGGAGTGCAGCTGGACGCCATGTAAACCCTAAATCTTCATTGCCTCCATCCCCTTGCTAGTCTAAAAAGTGTCTTAAGCCATGATGGCAATAATAAAGCGCCCTGACTATCCGTCAAATCCTTGTCTTGGTCCGCCAGCAACTTGATAGTGTTTGAAGTTTTGAGATCCTCCTGGAACTGCGTCATAGCTGCTACTCCTTTCAAGATATCACCTGCCTCCATATCCCGACTGTTGTTCTTTGCTAGTGCTTGACCTAGCAGGGTGATATTCTTGATATCTCGACCGTTTACGTCAAACCGAGAAAAAGAATCGAGGAGCTGCTTCCCCATCCAACTAGGAGACTGGCCTTCGCACGCCCGTGTGATCCAAGTCGTCCACAGTTGTGACTTTGCCTCCTGGGAGAGCGGGGGGTACGATAGTGCCAGATGAATGCGAGACATGAAGGCGGAGTCAATCGTTTCAACCCGGTTCGTAGTTAAGAAAAGGATTCCTTCGAAGTACTCTAGGATTCTCAGCAGTACTGCCCCTATTAGCATGGAGCCTCTCGGTAATGTTGTTGCGTGACGTACACGACACTAAGCTGTTGCGTTCCAGATCTTGCAAGTTTCGGGCCTGCATAAAGACATCGGCTTCATCTAAAAGTAGAACGGCCTGCCATCGGGTAGCAAGACGCAGCAACTGCAATAGACGCATTTCAACCCAAGAGGTTTGCCCGATGAACTGGCCCGAGTTCACTGCAAGTAAAGGCCGCTGAGTATAGTCCGCTATGGCTTCTACACATGGGATTAGTAAAAGGGCCAAATGTTAAGTAATCAAGCGGCATTTTTCAATTCACCTGCAGTGAAGGTCTTGCCAACTCCCGGCGGTCCATGTAGTAGGACAATTAGTCCTCTCCCTTTACCTTCAATAAAGTCGTCAGTAGTGAAGGCCTCTACACTCCGAGAGCTAATCAATGAGGAGAGTATTTCCTTTTTCTCGGTCGGAAGGACCAACCTGTGAAATGCGTCTTGTGTCAGCTCGACCGGTTCAATGAGATCAACTAAAAAGAATCCCCATTGTTTGTTGATCATCGTATATCCAGGAACTTCATGATCGTAGACAACAAATTGGTTGTCGGTGAATTTGAGATTGTCCACCACAGCACCTAGATCATCCTCAGCGTCAAAGGTCGGTCGTGTGGCTGTTTCATAAAACTCTTCAAAGTCCACCATGATTCTTTGTTGGACCTTCATTGAGGTTAAGCGAATATCTTGGCGATTGATGAGGGAGGTATGAATGACTCACTGTGGTTCGCGCGATCAGGTGAGATCGCGTTGTTGGCTCTGCAAATCGGTTGAGTCTTGCTATACCTCTATATTGACAATAGCGTATGCCTGTCAATGACAGGTATTTCTTTCCTCTTTCTAGTAGGGAATTCTTGATCTTTTCTCCCTCTTGGTGAAAGAGGAGCGGGAAGATGCAAAGGGAGGTAAGGGGCACAATGCCATCGTACTTTGCAATATAAGCCCAGTTGTAGAAGTAGCCTATGTGGTTGCCGTTGCACTTCAGTGTTTTAAAGAATATGGACCAACATTCATTGTCCTCGCCTTCGTATAGAAGACTAGCCGAATTGAGGAGCACCGCAGTGTCAATGTTGTCGACCCTTTGATACAGCAGGCTGTCTGGCTTGAATACCATCCAAAGGTTTTTGAATTCAAGGCCTGCGTTCGATTTTCTATTTACAACGGTGGCATTGAACCTAGAAATTTCAGTTTGAAATTTGCGGCCCATGTATTGTAAGCATAGATTCATATGCTCTCGTAGGTGAGGATCGTTAGAAGAACTTGCATACGCATCCAGTTCTTCCCGGTAGTGAAACAAACACCAGATTTCGTCGTCTTCGAGGAGGATCTTGTCAGCTGTGTCGAAGAGAACCCCAGGATATGATTTTACGACCTTTCGTAAGGCTTTCCTCAAATGTGGAGACCTGATTTCCAATGTGGTGTAAATCAATTCTTTGGAAAGGTTGTAGGACCGAATCAGGACCATAGCAGCGGCATGGCTCTTGTCCTTCATTGGTTCGAAATGTTGCTTCACACCAACTCGCAATGTGACCTTTTCGCCACGAGTATCGAAACGATTTTCATAAACATGAAACTCGCAATCACGGCCACTGTCGTCAGTTTCTTGACTTTCAATAAAGTCTAGTCCATCTGGCTGAGAGTGTTCAGATGAGGCTATACTCGAGCCATCTTCCTCAGGGGCTTCGGGTGGCATTGGCTCATGGACACAATGATCCATCTTCTCTTTAGTGTCGCATTCAGGTCTGCCATTGCTTGGCTCGGAACTCTGGCCACTATCTGCGTTTCCCTCTCTGTGTGCGGTCATAGTTGCTTGGTAGCTGTGGTGTTCAATTCCTGTGGCGATGGCTCCAGACCTGTTGGCTCTGCTCTGTATATCCGACTCAGACTCTAGAGGCGAATGAGTTGTGACAGCCATCTTTTTGAGTATCTCGATGAGATGCCGATATGATTATTGGAACAGTCAAAACCACACAACAAAACGCCCGATTATTTATAACGAGCCGGTACAAATTCTTGGGCGATTTCCTGCGTTTCTGAGACATGGAATGTCTCTTGACCGCCATAAATTACTCTTGCCGCCCAAGGCAGCTGGCCAGAGTCAGCACAAGGTGAGAATAACGAACCAATGTTGATTGCAGTGGAGAGTGGCTTGCATATGCGGTCGCCTTGCCGTCGTGGCGCAGGTCTTCTACTAGGTGGGCATCCAAGAATTCTGATTATATGGCATTTCAGCTAGCATCTGAATGGTTCAAACTACCTCCGATCCTCCGCCAAGGAACGGAATGCGTACTGCATTGATTGAGGCGACCCTCAACCCCGCTTTATGTGGTCGATAAGAACAGGCCAATGGCTGAAATGGCTGAAGTTGGCTGATTATTCGGTCGCCATGTTCCTGGAGTGGTGTCCTATCAAGCCTCACATTTTACTTGCACGTACTGCCAATCCCTTCAAACGACCCCCCTGTATGTACTTGTGAATCAGCCGCTGACTTTGAATACGGGAGGGGGGGGGGACTAACCACAATTTTCTAGGATGCTTGAGTTGGCGGTGTTATCGGCAGTAGATTTACTAGACATGGAAGGCTTGACAGGACTGAGCTGGACACTGCGTATGGCATGGTATGGCTGGTCCTCTGGCTGTTCTGACAGCCATGATTGCATTAATGGGCTAGTTTCTGACTGGCCACAGTTGGGTACAACCTTCATTGCTGCATCTTTGTACTTTGGCCACGGTCGCGAAATCTGAACCTGATCTTCTAGAGGAGATGGCTATCAAAAGGTTAGGCCATTCAACCCTTGTAACATGAGAGAGCCGGAGGAGAAATGAGAAAAAGCTGCCAAATATCTGGCTTGGCAGTCTTTTGCTGAACCCATGTGCAGTAGAGTACGTGCCGCCGGCTGCCAGTTTGAGATGGGGGGAGGGGGCGAGAAACGGAGTGTGGGAGAACACTAACCTTTTCATGATTGGATGAAGTCATTTTGTTTCTTCTGAGTGTTTCTGTGATCCGGGCTGCGCTTGGGCGATATCTTCTTCAAGGCTTTGGTGACAATGGTCCGAGGCGTCAGGGAAACAACACTGTCAACGACTGTAGGGTTTCGCAGTAGCACTCTTGGTACCATTTTGTCTGATTCTGCCCTGTCTTCTTATATTTTACTGTAGAACCCCTTTGAGACTTTTTGCGGACGCTATTAAGCAAAGAATTCGAGTCGTGAGTAGGAAAGAATGACCTTGCATTGATGAACCTTTGTGAACTTTTGGGAACCGTCGTATAAACCGAGTTGGGTAGTGTTAGTCTAATGATGGGAGGGCTAGCCTTCCACAGTTTCTGATCCGAACACGTCAATTCATTGCGATGTCTGATGACTCTTTGCGACCTTTCAACCCCCGGGCAGAACAAGGCAAGGGGGTTGGCAGGGTCATGCACGTCAGCAAAGGGGGCCCAAAGACAGCACAGTTTTGTTTTGGGCTAGATGCCTTGCCAAAGTCTTTTTGCGTACTTTTGCGAACTTTCCCCTCCCAGAAGCCAACCCCTCCCACCACTTGGTCGTTTGAGAACTTTTGAGATCGTCCACTCACCCACAGGTAAGCACACACAGCAACGTAACGATCAATGGCTGTATTGGGCTGAAGTGGACCGCAACAGTCAATGTTGAGGCTTAAGCTTGAGCCTGGATGTATCAAAAGTCCTTTGAGAATCTCTACGCCGTTCGATCAGTAACCGATCAGAAGAAACCCCAAATAAGCATCGCACAGTAAATAGCCCAGCACGCTTACATCACCGTAATCGATTGTAAGACAACGCAAGTTTCCTCATCGATGATCCACGCCCTCTAACTTGAACTATTCTCTTTGTTAGGAAATATCCTCTTACAAACACGCTCGACACAACCCAGCAGCGATGGATATGCGCGGCTATATTTCCGGCCCCGACGATCCCTGGGCTGTTGCAATGCAAATAATTAATCCGGATTCGGCAGCAAATACCCAAGATCAACCATATTTTCCTCCCCATCCAGCCGTCGCCGACACTGGTCAACCACCAACACATGTTGCCGAGGATCCCACTGTGCCAGAAGAATACGTCAACGAACTGCCAAATGCTGCCGCTTCCATTCCAGCTAATCGACCAGGAAGGCGGCGCAAGTATGATAATCTTGATTGGGAGTCTCATAGGGCGGTACTCAAGCAACTATACTTGGATGAGAACAACACACTGGCCGAGACCATGGCGAAGATGAAGGACAGATACTCTTTCGTTGCATCGTAAGTCCTCCAAGCCGTCATTGTACGCCTGTAACCGCAATTTCTTACCTTCAATTTCAGCGAAAAGCTTTACAAGCTTCAGTTCAAGAAATGGGACTGGCAGAAGAACCTCCCGGCAACCCACTCTCAATTCATGGTGGATAAAATCAACAAGCGACGGCGCGAAGAGCGCAAAGAAACAGTATTCACATTTGGAGGACAGAAGTGGGATTACGAAAGGGTGCAAAGCCTACCTCGTAAGAAGGCCCAGAGACATGGCAACGCCCAAGGTAAGCACACCACAAGCGGATATGTCTGCACGTTCCGGTTGTTTTAGGGAAAGCCACTTACATCATGCGCTACACTGAGTATTCAACGCCGGCCGGTATGAGCTATGAGACTCCAACAAGCCATGCCATAGCACCAGCCGGAGATTCACTTCAAAGTGGATCATCTGGTGGCGACTCTGATGTGGACATGGCTCGTGATGAGGATGAAGTGCCAGACTATGTGCAAGTGCCATCAGGTGAATCCAGTGATAGTGGAGACGCGGATATGATTGGGGATGCTCATGCTGGCTATGCACAGCAACTCCGCCTAACTTCCAATGGCTGGACGCGCGATCAGCTTCTCAGAACACAGGAACTAGCGCGGACGTATAAGGTTGAAGGTAACATGGCAAAGGCTGAAGATCTCTTTCTTCAGGCCATTGAAGGGTTATCTGAGATCATGGGGTCCACACATTCAGAAACTACAAAAATCAAGTACGAATTCGTCAGCCTCTACGCTGAAAAGGGTCAGATGAAGGACGCTTACGCCATGCTTGATGATATGACGCAAGACCATATCAAGACTTGGGGTCACAGCCACAAGAGAACACAACAACATGTACTCTTCACAGTCGAGCTTTTGGAAACGTGGAGCAAGTCCACTGATGCGCTCGGGTTGCTCTCGCGCTCCAAGGAAATTCTTGACAGCCTGCCCTATCAAAATTCGAGTACACCAAGGTCGCGCCGCAGATCTGGAACGGCACGGGGTCCCAACATCGATGCTCTTGCGGAGGAAATCACGCGAGAAGGATCTCTTGCCAAGATAGACTACGGCATTGGGGTAGCGAGATCCCATGTCACGGCCAGAAACAAAGCATCTGAGATGTTGCTAAAAGCGATCATTCAACACTGCAGCAACCATCCTGAAGGCCTTGCTCTCCAACATCTGCAAGCTCTCTCAGAGCTGTCAAGCCTTTATGAAAAGCTTGGACAAGGTGATGTCCACGAACCCCAATTTATTGCCTCTGAGCAAACAGTAGAAGCAGTCTTTCAGAATTACGATTGGAAGGCTGAAAAGTTTCAGTGTATTGAAGTTTTAGAAGCGGCCATGCAGCTTGCAGCGAATATTCTGAAGGCAGGTTACAAGAGGATTTCCATTCGCTTATTCCGCTTGGCGCAAGACAAGGCCGAGCACTTGTTTGGGAGTGACGATGAACGTACGGTATGGATTCTCATCACCATTGGGTTGGCATATCAGAACATCACGACCTGGGATGACGCCACGGAATGGTTCGAAGCAGCATTCGCAGCTGCCCTGGCCAACGAAAAGTGGTCTGATCAGGATGGTATAGTACAGGCATTACAGAACGGACTGGAAAAGCGGCACTTTACATATCTATCTGGCGAAGGAAGACCATATAAGACAGTATTTGGTATTTCTGGTATTTCCATTCGACCCGGAAGGCTGCATTTAGAATAATGCATGCTAAGAAAAGAGACAAGGTGGATGTTAGTTATAGACTGGGTTCTTCTCGTGCGTACTTCCGCCTCTCATTAGGTCTGCAGTTGTATGGTAATGTGACTGTCGACATTGGTGTTGGCTGAACAAGGCACAAGGACCTGATTCAACGAAACATACATGAACATGAGTGCAGCCAGCGTAGTAGTGCGGTCCCTTTATAGGACTACAGTACACTCTGGCCGAAGTATTCTCAGTCCATAAATTAGAATTACTAGGACAGGGTGTAGATATGGAAGTCAAGTCATATAAATCTTTGTCCTAATATGCTCTAACGCTTAGCCCTAGAGCTAAAAATACAATTCCCAAAGCAAGCAACATTGCTAGCTGCAATCCACTCAACCCTTTTCAACTAATCCCACACATTCTTGATTCGGGATCAAGAGCTATCCATGCCCTCCCGCTCCTCAAGACCATCAAACCAAAAACCATCTCCTTTGTGATAGTAAGGCTTAGCACAGTCCTTACAGTAAGGAATGTACTCTCGTCCACACTCCGGAGCTGTCTCTGGAAAAGACTCGACAGCAGCCTTCCCACCATGCGTGGAAATCACCACCTTGTTGCAATCCTTACGTCGAACGAAACATGAAAGTGATTTCTTGCAAACTGGGCACTTGCGGCAATCTTGAAAGGGAGAGTGCGACTGGTCAATCTCGCGGGGCCAGCATGCAGGACACATAATGTGGCCGCAAGGCGCAACAAGACCGATGTCGAGTTTGTCATCGGTGGAGATACATGTTACTTGAAGTTCGTCCCAGCAGATGGTACAGATGGCTTTCATGGGTACGGCGTCGGGATCATCCGCGAGGATGTGTTTTCGGATGCTAGGCTAGAAGTTTTCCTTTAGGACGGTGGACTTCAGGATTTTGGACCAGCAGATCTCCCCAATGACATCATCATCATCATCGTTAGAATGGTTCACTACTTGGCGGTCGGGGTTTGCCTCGTCGATAAGCTCAAGAATCTGGGAGCCTGTGGTGTATTGCTTGGTAGGGAACTGAGGAACACAAAGCTCCTTGAGTTTCTGGGCGATGTTCTTAATAATATCCATGACGTATCGAGAGAGATTCCAACGTAATGATGGTTGTTAGTAGAGAATTTGGATAGTATTTGCTGCGGGTTGATGGCTTGGTGATGTTGACATGTTAGGAAGGATGAATATGATTATATATGTCATTTAGTAGCGATGAAAATCGCTTGAACTATTCATCTGTTCGACCGAGATTTTTGATATCTTCTTCTATACCTTGTGATCCTAAGATTACTTCTCTAAATATGTATTGTCCTTGAACATGCCAAGTAGTTGAAAGTGACCACAGTCCGTTTCTATGTCTGTCTGTCCTAAGTTCTTCTGACTTTTCAGCAAGTGTTCGACGCACATTGACTAATGGGTCCCAAGCTCGGTATGAACATTTTGTGATACAGGGTGGACATTTAACCTCGTTCAGTTGAGCTCTATGTTCTGTTTACCATTCTCTAACTAATCACTTTTGACTTTTGATCATATCATGTGCAGTATCCCGATCATCGAACAAATCTAAAATCCATCCAGGTATCGGCCCTCTGGTAGCCTCCATCGTACTCTTAAATTCTAGATCAACATTGTTCCACTCGCAGCAGACTCTCTTGTCTCTACACGATAATCACATATTTCCTAGATAACAAGAATCAGCATGCTGAAGAGGTATAACTAATGGAGTGGTACAAACCTTTCTCTTTGCTCTAAAGTCAGTATAGAGCGAGTTCCAAATTATCCGCGCTGTACACTCCTCTTCCCCGCTTGTCGTCTGTGTACAATTAGGTTGTGCCGCAAGTCTATCTTCCTCAAGCATAAGCTTCCAAGGCTTCGGTAGCGGCCAATCCGAAAAATGAATTAGCTTAGCCTCGCTATACGCCGCAGCAGGATCCCAGGTTTCAAGCTCTGAACCAAGGTAGTGTGCATGCTTGTTGTTGCGGAATTCTCCACTGAGAAGGTCGTAGCGGCGGTGGGGGAAAATTAAAGCACTGTCGCCATACAGCTGGTTGACGATTTCCATGTCGTACTCGCCAGACTTTACTGACTGCACCCTTTCCATGATGCGGGAGAACTCTATCTCCGAAGGCTGGATGAGCATGAGTTGTGATGAGAGGACTTTCTCAGGGGATATCCAGTATGCTCGAGGCATAGCCACGGGTGCATCTGGCAGGAAGAACAGTTCGTCCATGGCTTGTAGCAGAAGAGAATCTGAGTCGATGGACAGTACACGATCGTAATTAGTCTGGTTGAATGCTAGAAGCTTGGTGTATGAGTCTGCCCACGTAGCTGAAAAGCCAATCAGTCATATTCTCTGGTCCCATCAGGATAACTTACCGTCACCTGCCCAGTTTGTCTGAATGGTTATCGGAACAAGCTTGACGTTATACTCATCGCGCGCTTTGCTCAACAAATAAGCATCACTTGAGTTGACCATCTCTGGTTCGAGCATGCTTTCAGGAACCATCATAACACGGTCCGGTCGACTTCCGTGACGCTTCAGAGATTCAAAGAACATAAGTGAGTTACACAAATACTCGCTGTTCGTGACATATTGCGTATAAGCGAAACGCGACCAGTCAACGTCTTTTTCGACATGTGATAGCCATGGTGATGAGCTTTGGCCTGTCTGGCTTTGAAGGTAGAAGAAAAATAGTGCGGTGAGAGCTGCGATGAAAACAACGCGATGGCGCTTTGATGACATGATGTGGTGAAATGCAAAAACGTTACTTGACCTTTGAGCAAAAGAGGATATTCAAAGGAGGGGCTGAAACTGAAAAGACGACCCCAAGATTGACCCGCAATCAAAGAGATGATAAGGAAAAAAGACGATGTTTCAAAGAGGTAATAGTGCCCAGATCAAGAAGCAAGCTTGAACGGCAACAGACGTTTAAAAGGCAGAATGCAAAACAAACGATGAACAAGTTGAGGAGACAAAGGCATAACGCTCAGCACAAGCGGTCGTCGGTCTCAGGCGCTTAGACCCCTGTGATCGTCGATAAGCGCTTTGCTAACCAATAGTTAGCTTCTTGGCAAATCGAGTGGCTGTTCGCTTCCCCACCACGTTTCAAACATCCAACCATTTGGGGGCGTTAACCGCTGAGACAGGCAGAGCCAGGAGTCGGCTATCTTGGGTTGTTTCAGGTGGATAGCCGCGATGGCGAGATTTCTTTCGAGTTGTGATGTTACTGTTACTTCGTGTGTGTTTGGGGTCTATTACTATCGTGAGCTTCATTTATGCTTAACTTTAATTACTTATGCTTTGCCATCTTCTCGTCGAGTTTTAATTCAACCTTTTGTGTTGATGCCTCATGGCGTGATATCTTGTTGGCTTGGCAAGTTGGCACACACTTCTTCTGAAACCGCTCACCATGCCATAATGTCTGTTGGTTGAGCCAACTGATCAACTCATTCTTTTCAATCATCAGGTGCCGCTAACAATTACATTTACTTAATTGAAAAACAACCCCATCGTATTTCCAGCGCTTATTCTGTGTATAAAGGTATAGTCACTTATCTGAGCGCCCTGGGCTGAGAATCCCTTAAGCATGTTGGTTGTTCTCTTACAAGACCAAGTGGGCCAAGGCAAATTGAACGACTGGCGATAGGTTGCTCAGCTGGTGACGCTCAAGACTTTGTTATCGTGTTGGTTGAGCCTTGCAAATTCTAATTATGATTATGTGCTTGTCCCGCCCATCTCTCTCTGCTCTCGTTTTCCTGTGACTTTCGTTGCATGTGCTCATGACCCGTTGCTTTCCAATCTCTTTGATCTCTCTTTCATTCTTTGTTACACTACCTTAATTAATCCTCTCGTTAATACCTCCCGGAGGCAGGTCACTGACCATGGCCTGGAAAGTCATCTTACCCGCCTTCATCTTCATCATTCTCACCTCGGCTGCCCAAATTCCTCGCGAAATCCAATGGACGGACGACACATTTGGGCCTGATGGTCCCTGGCGCGGTGTCAACGTCCAAGTTGGCAGCAGCCCCAATTCCATTTCCCTATATCCTGGCGGAACGTGGGAAACATGGCTTATCAGCGATGATTACTGCGAACGAGGAACGTGCTATGCTTCGAAAGCAGGTACATACGACAAAAGAACCGGCGATCGAACTGGCTTGAATATTCTCGTGGAACTGGATAATTTCATGCAAGGCGTGAATCTCGAGGGCGACACGAGTATTCGATACAGAGACGATATCATGTTTGGCGAGATCAATACTATCAACTCTACAATCGCTTTGCTCGATGCGCAGAAGATTAAATATCCAGGCGGTCAGGCCGTTCCCTTCTTTGCTGGTTGTCTGAGCTTGGGCGGTCCAGGATCCGTCAATCAATCTTTTGAACAGCCCGATGGAAAACCTGCTACCAATGGCAGTATGCCACCTGGATGGTTCTGGGAGAACGAGTACACACCCTCTAATTCCTATGGTATGCACATCGGATCTGTCAAGCCCTCTGTTGCTGGTTCTCTTTGGTTCGGTGGTTACGATAAGAACCGCGTCATTGGTGAAGTGCTCACGCTGAGCGGAAGCCCGAGAGGTGACGGCATCACACTTTGGGATATTGCCATCGAAGGTGTTGGCGATCACTCGCCGTTTTCTTCCAAGTCCAAGAATAATCTCTTGGCTCAGGGCAACTCCTCTATCACTAGCGGTCTGAAAGTCACTGTGGACGGATGCTCTCCATACCTCACCCTTCCAAAGTCTACTTGCGACAATATCGCCGAACACCTTCCCGTCAACTTCAATTCCGACCTTGGTCTCTACGTCTGGGACACAAAGTCAGATCAATACAACAAATTCGTCAACTCTGCGACCGCTTTGTCATTCTCGTTTATCTCAGACACGAACACTGACCCCGTCAAGATCAGAGTTCCGTTCATGCACCTCAACCTCACTCTTTCGGAGCCAATTGTCGATAACCCTATCCCCTACTTCCCATGCCATGTAAACAATAATGGTAGATACGTCCTTGGACGATCGTTTCTACAAGATGCCTTTATCGGAGCGAACTGGCATCCTGATTCCAACAGGTGGTGGCTGGCTCAAGCACCAGGTCCCAGAGTTCAAGCCACGACAGACGTCACGTCAATCGAGATTAAGGATAAGACTATAAGTAAGGGTGGAAACAACTGGGAAGCTTCATGGAAAGGTGTCTGGGACGATGAGCCAGCGGCATCGCCATTGAGTACTCCAACCAAAGCGGCCAGTCCATCAGCACAAGATGAAGTTGAATCAAAGCCTTCCATGCCGACCGCCACAAAGGTCGGAATTGCCGTCGGAGTAGGTGCCGTACTCTGTCTCATCGCTCTTGGTCCGGGTATCCTCTTCTGGCGACGACGCCGTAGAGCTCAAAGCCAACAGTCTGAGACGCAACCGACGCTTTATAAAGACAACTCTGATGGCTTTTCGGTAAATTGGCCCAGTGCCTTGCCGCCCCAAGAGATGCATGTTCCTAGGCATAAGTTACCTCCGTATGAGATGTCAGCAGATGAGAGGCGGATATACGAGATGCATGTTCATGAGTCACAGCAGAAACGGCCATTGACGCAGCGATACGAGTTGGCATGAATTTGAGCGAGCCTTTGAAGTGAAAACTGATTCTTATGATTTTTTTGTATTACTAATGATGACATTAGAATAGATAATTGCTCATGATATTGTATGCTGAAAATCAGTCGTCAGGTATTACTACCTGATTATTTCCGTTTGCGCTGGCTATTTCGTAACTCTCGCGCTGTGACTACTGTTCAATTGAGTTTATATGAATCCTGAGCATAACAAAATATAAATTATTTTCCTTCCAAGTCCGAATAGCCTCAGCATCACTAGGTGCAGATATAATCGTGAAGTCGTAGTCGGAATTGTCAAAGTTGAAACAGGACCAGGGTAGCCAACTTGAAGCCCAAGCTTAAACAAGAAGGTGCGCCTTGGGATCTTTTGCCAGTGAGTGATAAGAGCTCATGGTTACAGTTACATCCGCGTTGTTGCAATCAAGTAAACATCCCCGCACTTGTTGCGGAGTCAAGACCCAGATGTCACCAAGATCGGCAAACAACAAACAAATAGTACGATAGCCCGATTAACTTACGATGCGACTCAGGAACCTGCACTTTGCATCTTGGATTTGAGCGTCATGTTGAAGGAATTCCTGGTCGCTGGCATTCTGCTTGCCTCGCCTCTGCTGGCTGGAGCACAAGATCTCATCCCTCCGATTCTTGAAAAAGCTGATTCGTTCGTGGAAGAGACTTGGTCTGCTGATTCCAGTCCAAAAGTCATTTACATCGAAGACAAGTTTGCGTCTGTGTCGGATAAAGATGGTCTGACTCTGATTCCGCCTACCGCCCACGAGTTCGCGACAACCTTTCAAGATGATCTCGTCAAGATCACAGGATCCAACTGGACGCTAAAGCGCGTCGACTCCCTTCCCACCAACGCCAGTGGCATCTCTCTGGGTTCGTATACCGGAGAATCTTCTGATCTTACATACGAGAACGGAAAATCAACGTCAGAAGGCTACGAGATCATCATCAACTCCAATCGCGTATTCATCGGTGGATCAGGCGCTCGGGGAATGTGGTGGGGAACCAGAACCTTTCTTCAACTCCTCCTCGCTGGCAACGGGACGATTACTAGTACCCTTGGTCGAGATGCTCCGGCCTATGCTACCAGAGGATATATGCTTGATGCAGGGAGAAAGTGGTACTCGAAGGACTTTTTGAAGGAGCTTTGCAGCTATGCTTCGTTTTTCAAGATGAATGAGTTTCATTATCATCTTAGTGATAACTATCCGCTGAATCGTGGCAAGAATGAGAGTTGGAGAGATGTCTACTCTCATTTTTCGCTGTTGCCGGAGGATGAATCACTGCGGGGTATCTTGCATGGACGCGAGAACGAGACGTTGTCGAAAGAAGATTTCGCAGAACTTCAGAGCCACTGTGCTTCTCGAGGAGTAACGGTCATCCCGGAGATTGAGGCACCGGGTCATTCTCTATATCTCACCAAGTGGAAACCGGAGCTTGCATTGGCCAAAAAGGACTTGCTCAACTTGACGCATCCTGATACCTTACCGACCGTCCAGAGTATCTGGAAAGAGTTCCTACCATGGTTCAAGACAAAAGAAGTCCATATTGGCGCGGACGAATACGACGCCGAGCTTGCTGATGACTACATCACCTTCGTCAACAAAATGAGCCGCTTCATAAACTCCACGTCCAACAAGAGAAGTCGAATTTGGGGCACTCACGAACCATCGAAACGCAACCAAACCATTGATAAAGCCGTCATCATCCAGCACTGGCAATACGGCCAATCCGACCCTATCCAACTCGTCGAAGACGGCTACGACATCATCAACTCAGAAGACTGGTGGGCCTACACAAGTCTCAAAAACGACCACATGCCCATCCTCCCAGCACGCTATCCACAGTTCTTCAACGAGAGTCGTGTTTTCAACTTTGCGGATAAGGATGAGTGGCAGTGGACACCTGCTGATTTCAACCCTGTGAATACGAGTATGCAGCTTAAGAATTGGGAGGAGAGATTGAGGGGTGCGACGTTGGCGGCGTGGAATGATAATGGTCCTGATGCGAGTACGCAACTTGAGGCGTATTATTCTATGAGGAGGGGTATTGCGGTGGTGGGAGGGAGGGCGTGGAGTGGGAGTCGGGGACCGAAGTTGTTGGAGGAGACGAGTGATGGTAGCGTTGACTTTTACTCCCCGAGGGCTCCGGATCAGAATCTTGATAGGGTGCTTTCCCTTGGGGGTAATGGTACGTTGGTTTTGTGGATTCGATCAGATGGTGATAGAGAGGAAGTTCATCTTGGTCGTGGGAGCAAGGGGATGAACTATACACTCACTCTCTCCATCACTGGCCCATTCACCCTCTCCGGTCCAGACAATACTCTATCCTTGGATAAGAGCGGAAACATGGTCTTCACCGCTGACGGATGGGAGTACCCCCTTCGAAAAGTCACAACAGACGACGCCCTTGATCTTGACCCCGGAGCTCCAGGCCGTATCTGGGTCAACACTTCATCCACGCACAAACCCGTCAAAGTGTCTACTCCTGCTAATATCACATTGGTGACGGACGTCCTGCATGGAACTGTTGTGTTTAGTGATGGCGAAGTGGTAGGGAGATTTGAGGTCTTTGTGTACGGCGGGAGGAATACGCAGTTTAGTTGGAGTCAGATGGCGTTTGTTGCGCCGCTGGATAATATTGAGGGAGGTCTGGAGGGTTTGAAATTGACTGGGGCTTCTAGCTTTACGGAAGGAGGTAGAATTGGTGGGAAAGGGAGTAGTGATGTTCCGAAGGGGAGTGATGCTGTTCGGTGTTCTGCTGCTTCGGGGTTCATCACGTTTGGTCTAGTCTTGGGAGGCTTGATACTCCTGTCCTTGTGAACAACTAAAGGTCAATTAGTTAATCCCTTGTTCATGTTCGTTGAAGCTCTTTGCATTAGTCAAGGCCAACATGCCAACGAAGGGATACGATTCTGAACTCTGAGAACGTCACATCTGCATCTTGTCACCTTTGATCTAACCCCTCCATATTATCCCAGGGGGGTAGACAGGGCTATAACATTCTCTTGCATGCACCATCTTTCAGGTCCGTGTTTTGACAAGGCGAAAGAAATGCAGCGGTATCCATTGCGCTGAGCAACCCGCCAGAGCATCACGATCCCCATGCGACTCTTTGTCAATAGATCATTTGCGCACCACAGCGTAGAGATTACCCTCCGACACTTGTTGTTCTACCAGATGCTCCATATATGAACCATCCTTGCGAGGTATGTGACTCCGCCGAGGAGGGTTGGAATGAAGACACGCGTATCCTTTCGTCTCGTCTGCCTCTGGGGGATCTTCAAGAAAGTCAACAAAGAAACTGGGCTATCCCTGGTATTCCTCCTCACGGTACGATATACCAGTGTTTCGCGGACTCTATACGATGGCTTCTCGGCAAACTACGCTCCATCATTGACAGCCCTCTGAGTCAGATTACGAGTTGTTGTCCCTTGAAGCTAACGGTGGCGAGACATGAGGTATTCAGCCTATGAGGAGAGGCTTAGTTGTTTCTCCGTCGGCTCAGATGTATGGTCACAACACGCACCGATAGTTGGAACTATGCTTCTGAAGTATTTGGGACCGACTCACCCTTCTTTCAGAGCATCAACACGCCGCTCGTCCGGTGGTGGCGATAGTATTACTACAGACGAGCTTAGTGCGCGTGTAGACCGCAGCGGAATCCTTCTCCTCCATGCGTATAGAGTCCTGGGGATGCTTATCTAGGTTGACAAGCTTCTCTCAGAGTCAGATTCGAGAGCCATAGCAACAGGATCAATGCCAACTTGCACAGCAACAGGGCTGTACCACGCCTTCAGGTCAACCGCTGAAGGTTGCCAATACCCATCGCTCAAGTGCTTGTTGCCCTTGGAGCCTCTTTGACCCATGAGATGTTTACATACCTCGTATTCATCGCGTGTACGAGACCATCTTAGGGGCCAAGCACATGAACCCTACTGCACCGATCCCTATTAGTATGGCACCGGATACCGACCAGAAACTTACCGCAACTTTCCTTCAGCGGGCAATAGACAACGCTAGGTGCCTCAGTTGTCCCGGTTGGCAATTTGTAAGTCGCGATGATGAGTTGGTAAGGGAAATATATCTGACTGAAGCCTCAGAGGCGCGCTGAGCCAATCGAGATGCTCACCCAGGACGGAGCTGTTTTGGGCAGCGACACGGCAACTCTCTACCTTGCCGGTTTCTTCATGTCTCCAACATAGCCTTACCTGGCAGACCTACTTCTTCAGAGCAGCGAAACGGTCTGATAAACACGCTTACCAAGCTTGCCATACATAAGCATGTTAAATTTTGTGCCTACGGTATAACCAAGCCCCTCTTAGACCAAGTGGTGGACCTCGTATCTCCTTCGGTCCTCAGCAAAGCCTTTCAATATTCCTCTAGCACCATGCTGCTCTAAATTTCTCTACATTGAACAGAGTGGCGTAGAAAGTGAACAACTGGGGCCATGGCGGTCTGGGTGCGCTTCATACAACATATCATTACCTCGGTTCTCCAGTGTATCTGCACATCACTGAAACATTACTCTGGCACAAGGCAGACATCAACGCGCCGTCTAAGCCAGCCAACATATTCTAAATACCTCTGAGCAGTCCGGAGGCACCGCTGCGTTAAGTGCCCGACTTGCTGCTAAGCTCTTGCAGCTCAGAGCTGATGCAAATGCCCTGACTCATCTGGTAATCCGGTCCTCCACACATCTATACGGAATGTTGCGTGCGATCCATAAGCGTGGGATTGGGGGCCTTCCGTATGGGCTGCTATAGAACGGTGCGGAGCCTAATGCTCTTTAGAGCATTATGACATCCTCTCTTCAGCTGCTGCGACGCGCCGTGACAGCGCTGCCGTATCATCCCAGGACTACAGCACGACGCTGGCCCACGCGCCAGAATTAGACACCATGATGGGGGATGTGTCCTGCGCTATCTTCAAGTTCATGGGCCCCCTAATCTAGCTAAATAGCTTCCTCACCTGGGATTTATCCCTGATGCCCGCGGCGAGCACGGCCAAACTCCTCTGGTGCATCAGTGGTGGCGGCTATTGCAAGATGGTATGGCTGGAAAATATGGCATCGGTGTAAGCCCGTCCATCTCTGGCCATCGTAAGACCACCGTCTTTTTCACTATGAGGCGAAGACCGTTGATATTGTGCCAACGCTCATCAAGCGTGGTCTCAATCCCCATCACTGCGGCCACTCTGGTAGGGGAGTCCTATCCACGCAGTAACGAATAATGCCAGGAGCTATGGCAGTACCATCACAGCCAGATTTGGGGAGATATTCATTGCAGGCGGCACTAGCATCAATGCCAAACGCAACTGTCACGACGGCTGACAAATGAACGAACTATGTTGGTTCTATATAGGCAGTATCCCCCGCACCCAGAGGAGAGTCTGTCCTCATCACAAACCACGCCTGAGCTTCCAGTGTGAGAAGGATTCACTCGTTTCTTGTGCGCGCTTGAACAACACCTAGCATGGGGAGCCTTCTACTCACAGAATCGGTGTGCTTGTAGAATGGGCGTGATACACATCATGTAAAGAATTTGACCCGAGAGAGCATGGTCTTGCAAGTCGAGTGTCATGGAGACTGTACCTAACAACTACTAATTATGGAATATCATCGCGAACCCCTACTCCCAGGGACTACTAGTCCCTAAGCAGCGGACTCCTTCACAGCTTTGACTTGGCCTTGGTAACGACTCCGACACACTTGATCTCGATGTTGGCGTTCATCGGAAGACTCTTGACAGCAACGCATCTATCACAATCAGCATTCTTATCTAGCTCATCACCCAGTTTACTTACGTTCTAGCAGGTTTAATATTACCCCAATACTCAGCATACACCTCGTTCATCTTGGCGTAGTACTTCATATCAGACAAGTAAATGTTGACCTCAATCACATCATTGAGGCTCGAGCCAGCTTCGTCAAGAATGGCGCCGAGGTTAGAAATGATTTGACGCTAAATGACACTTCAATCAACAATACGTTCTATATTCCAGAGAAGAATAACGTACTGTGTGGGCTTCGATGTCACCGTCAATCATCTTCCCCGTCTTGGGGTCCATTGCGACGCCGCCGGATGTGAAGACGAAGCCATTGGCGATGATGGCCTGGTTCATCAAGCTTTGTGGGACGGCGGGGGCCTCTTTGGTAGAGACTGGTGTTCGTGTCATTTTTGGTGAATTGTCTTTTTGTTAATTGATGGATGGTGAGATGTGAGGGACTGTCGAGATAAGGGCGATCGCGGGGTGTAGATCTGTCATCCGAAGACCATGGATATCCGACTGGAGCCGATGAGTCTTTTACAGCACTATCGTCAACGAGCGAAATGGACATGAGATGCTTCAGGTGATCATATATTATTGAGTTGAATTAATGTAAGAATGCCGTTACATTATATAGAATGGTACAGACGCGCTGTGATCCAACGCTTACTTCCTAATCAGGTAGTTTTGGCACTTGGCCGAGATCGGACTCGCAACCATGAGCTGCTGAGACGTCTTCCATTGACAAGAGATGCGACATCAGTGTATCTTTTTTAGTAGCCAATACTACGAAGGATAATCTTGGGCCTCATATACACTAATACTGGCTAAATAAACCGTACTGATGCGTTTGTTCTTGGCTCTGTTGATCGTATCGCCCTACAACGAGTGCCACAACCATCAGTAACTCCTCGGCAACTTAAGAACCTTCTCACTGATATAATTCAATATCATCTCCCTACTAACCGGCGCAATCCTCGGAACAAGACACTCCCTAAACCACCTCTCAACATCAAACTCAACCGCATACCCCATCCCCCCAAGCGTCAAAACCGCCCTCTCACACGCCCCAAACGCCGCCTCAGCAGCCATGTACTTTGCACTATTCGCCGCAACCCCAACCTCTTCCTCCCCCTCATCATACAGCCTTGCAGCGTGGTACGTCGCTAGTTTCGCCGCTTCAAGCTTCATGTACGCATCGGCCAGCGGATGAGCTATTGCTTGGTTCATCCCGATGGGCCGTTTGAATACAACGCGGGTGCGCGCGTAGGTTGCTGCTTTGGTGAGGGCTGCGTAGCCGAGACCGAGGGCTTCGCCGGCGAGGAGGCAGCGCTCGGCGTTCATGCCGTGGAGGATCATTTTGAAACCTTTGTTTTTGGCGCCGATGAGGGATGAGGCGGGGATGGTGTAGTTGTCGAAGAATACTTCATTCGCGTCGACTGCTCTACCGCCCATTTTCTTGATCCGTCGCATCTCGAGACCTGGTTGGCCACGGTTGAGATCAATGCAGAATAAAGAAAGACCTTCGCTTGGCTTTGTGACTTTGTCTAGTGGTGTAGTCCTCGCGAGGAGGATCATCTTCGACGCTACTTGCGCACATGTTATCCATATCTTCTGCCCCGTAACACTGAACGAACCATCAGAGTTCTCCTTTGCTACCGTCTCTAGACGAAGCGTATCAAGCCCAGCGTTTGGCTCCGTGACTCCAAAGCAGACTCTATACTCCCCCGACACAATCTTCGGGATAGTATCCTCCAATTGCTCCTTTGATCCAAACTTGGCAAGAGGTTGCGTCGCGTAGACATTAGCATGGATGCTCTGCGCACCCGCCATACCAGCGCCCGATTCTGCAATCGTCTGCATCATCAT
The DNA here is from genome assembly GCA_013759095.1 of Fusarium sp. NRRL 29148. Lineage (NCBI taxonomy): Eukaryota > Fungi > Ascomycota > Sordariomycetes > Hypocreales > Nectriaceae > Fusarium > Fusarium sp. NRRL 29148. The sequence continues at coordinate 19,959 of JABSTL010000222.1, forward strand.
CGTGGCCTCCGAGATACCCAAGCCTGAGCCCCCTAGTGATTCTGGAAGTGCAATACCAAGCCAACCGGCTTTCGCGAGAGCGGCATGGAACTCCTTTGGGTCTTGCTCATCTTGGTCATGGGACTGCCAGTATGTGTTGGGGAATCCAGCGCATATTTTGCTGATGGCGTCGCGGACTGTTAGTTGGTTGTCTGAGAAGCCTGTTAGGCTCATGAGATGTCTTGGGGTTGATGTTGAGAAGGCACGTCGTTGGGCTGGGTGAGGTGGCCATCGGCGGAGGTGAATGAGACATCGTGAAGCTAATCGCGACATTTTGAGAGTCGGGTTACGTATCATCCTCGAATTGGGTATTTTATTTCTTGTAATTTGTAGTCAATTGCTGGTTTGTGCTCCAGTGAGCTAATGCTTTCAATAGGCAAAACTTGATGATGTTGAAGTGCCTCTTTATGTTGATTGATGATGCGATGCGGAGAGAGCTTGGGGCAAGGTGTCAAAAATACTCAGCCAACAGTCCTGTCAATAACCACTAAGCTTATCTCCGTAATTCTGTCAGATACGAAAGCCTTCGCCAAGCCCCGAGGAGCAAGAATACTTCTGGCATTGAATCAAGGTGCCCAAATCAATAGTCTAAAGGCCTTCTTAGACATCCTAAACTGACCTAGGTCTTAGGATAAAGGTGCTAAGTTTTCCTTTCTCTCTCCCAGTAAAGTGATCAGTGTCATGAGGTTCAAGACTTTTACTTATTTCCAACATCTAAATACCCTCTATATTACACAAAAATCACTCTTTTCACGCCTCGATCTTGGACTTAACCCACTTCTCCAGACCGCCCTTGGCGATAATCTCCTGCACATTAGCAGGCAACTCTCCAACCTTTTGCTCCCACTGCTTGCCATCCTTCTCCGTAACAACGACCTTTGACCTCCTCACATCCCAGACAAACTTCCACCCCGTTCGTCGAGTCAGCGGCTTCTCGGTGTCGTTCTTGTACGTCTCGCGGAGACGCTCAACCAGACGCGGCACCTCGACGCCCATGAGCGCGTTGTTGATGCTGTTGCGGCTGAAGATGTTGCCGAAGCTGCCCGAGACCACGAGCGGGATCTTCTTGGCGAGGATGGCGGTCGCGGCTTGTTCGCGGGATGAGCCGCAGCCGAAGTTGAAGCCTGTGACGAGGATGTCGCCGGGCTGGGCGATCTTGCCGAACTCGGTGTCGTAGTTCTCCATGCAGACTTCGGCCATCTTCTCTGTGGAGATGTTGTCCTCGTATGTGTACTTGCCTATCAAGCTGTTAGTTGAGCCGGGGAATGAGGGCGGGCTAACGTACCGGGGTAGATGCCGTCAGTGTTGATGTTATCGCTGTCGCAGAAGACAATCTCACCCTCGACCTTCTCAGGGAAGCCAGGGAGGATCTCAGTCAGCGACTCCTCCTCGGACGCAGCAGGGCTTGCTTCCTCAGCGGCACCCTCCGACTTCTCAGCAGCGGCGATCAAAGAATCAGCCTCGTTGATGATCTTGTCAAGAGCATCCTCAATTGATAAAGCCTTGTCAGCAACAAAGTCACCGCTTCCCTCGCCGATGATGACCTTCTCAACACCCTCGGGCTTCTGGTACCAGCCAGGACCAGCGATCTTGCCTTGGAGAGCACTTGCAGCAACGATCTCGGGGCTGGACAGGTATGCCTTGGCTGATGTAGAACCCATACGGCCCTGAAAAGTGTTAGCTTCAGGTCATAGTTCAGCAGTCATGAAGGTCCCTTACCTTGAAGTTACGGTTACTGGCACTGATGCCGACCTCACCAGGCTCAAGAAGACCCTGGCCCAGGCCGATACATTGTCCACATCCTGAAATCATGGGGATGGCGCCAGCTTCAACCAGTACCTGCCAGTCTCCAGCCTCCTCAGCAATCTTTTGCTCAGGAACAGATGCCGCAGAGATGTAGAACTCCACACCGGGAGCAACCTTGGCGGCTTTGCCCTCCTTGGCGGCTTCACGGAAGACACGAGCAGCAGCAGCGATGTCAGAAGCTCGAGAGTTGGTGCAAGAAACGAGGTAAGCCTTGTTGACAGGGATGTTCTCAGCCTCGAGTTTGTGCAGGGGGGTGGCGACCTTAACAGAATTGGGCCCTGAGACAATTGGTGACAGAGTTGAGAGGTTGAGATACAGCTCTTTAGCATACTTGGCACCGGGGTCAGCAGACAATCTGTTCTGATCGAGCTCATCAATTCGCTTGTGGTTAATACGCTCCTTGGAAGACCCGTTGAACATGGCGTTGGTGGTGGCCTTGGCGCGGTACCATGAGATGAGCATATCGTCGACAGGAAAGACACCAGCGAGAGCACCCCACTCCGTTGTCATGTTGCTGATAGTCAAGCGCTCATCGATAGTGAGAGTCTCACCTCCAGCAAACTCAATGGCGTGGTTCAATACTTGATCATCGCGGAAGAGACCACAAAGAGCAATAATGACATCCTTGCCGGTAACTCCAGGGGGAAGAATGCCAGTGAAAGTGACCTTTGCAACAGGGGGCACCTGCCACCAAGTCTGCCCTGTAGCCCAGACAGCAGCTGCGTCTGTACGAACGACAGCAGTACCGAGACAACCTACACCTATATATGTGTTAGTAAACTGAAATGCAACTTTGGCAGATGTCCTACCTCCGTACATGTTCGAATGAGAATCTGAGGCCACGGAAACTGTCTGTGGCCAAGCAAATCCTATCCGTGCGTTAGTAGACTATTCCGCCAAGGTAGTTCTGTCCTTTCATACCCTCTTCGATCATAATCTGATGCCCAATTCCCCTTCCAGCAGGATAGTTTGTTATCCCGTGCTTCTCAGCGAATTCACGAATCAAGGAGTACTTTCGAAGGTTGGACTCTGTGGTGTTTGAGACGTCATGATCAAGGGTAAACACTGTTGGGAAGTTAGTGAGGCTATTCCCATGGCTAGACTTGGATATCATCTCCAGAAGACTTGAACATTGTCTGAGAAAACGTAGATGTCATTATATCCAGACAAAACTTGGATATTACGTCCGAGTAATACTTGAACGCCATCTCCAGATAATACTTGGACACCATCTCCAGATAAGGGGCAAAATCACTTACCAGGTTGGCGAGGATCATGGATCTTGGAAGCACCAAGCCCAGTCACAAATTTCGACATGCTATTAGGAATCAGAATACAACCTTTTGTCATTCAAGAGATATCACACTTACACTGGAAATGAGTTATCGTGTGTCATCAAATGCTGCGGTCTTTGTCTCGACTGTCAGTTCCTCTGAGATTGGTTCAATTGTGTCTTCCGACAGAGTCAGGGGGCCTTACGACAGTGCGATGTAGTCAGATTGCTTCACTTTCTTGCCTGGCGGCAGCCCAACAGCATGTTTTTGAGCTATCTTTTCGACAAGAGTTTGAGGATTTTCTACCGCAGGTGCACGTTGGTACTGGAAGGCTGAGGGAGAAGGAGTAGACGAATTCTCGAGTTGGGTGTGAAAGGCATATTGGTGTCGGGCACTCGGCGACGTGTAGGCGCGGTGTTGTGTGGCGATGGCGAGCGATCGAGAGCGGGATATCAAGGTTCGAGATTGGAGCCGCGCGACCGCGACGGCGTTGAGAGCGACTGCTCTCCTCTATACAAAACGTTAGTAAGGGTTCCAGAATACTAAAGGGAAGTGGCAGGGAGATAAAGGGGAGTGTTCAAGACGCGATAGCGGGGAACCGAGGTCCCATGATGGGCCGCGGAGAGGATATACATACAAAAGCAACCATTGTGAAAGCTCGGTCAATAACCAAGAGCAAATACCATACCAGAAATTCAATTCTGGGCCGTGACAGCAACGGTGTCGGGTGGATGGAAAGGAGTGCGAGTTTTAGGTTGGGGATAGCTTCATGTTTTTTGTTTGCGAAGCCGGCCTCGGAGGGATGGGTCATAAAAAATTCCTGGGGAAATCTGAGCGGAATAATAATGGTAGTGACGTGATTGGTCGGAGATTGAGTACCCTTGTACCCGGAACTTGACCGCCTGCCGAAAGTGGAGTCGGAGGTTTAACTACACTCAAGAACAACTCAAGATGTTGATGTCCAATTGCAAGGCCTTCCTCTCTCTGAGAGCTATAGAGCAATTATTATCTATCTTTAGAAGATATTTTGCTGGCATTATATCGAGCTCATGACTGTTTCTTTCTAAGGTTTTGCTAGAAAATCCCAAGTTTAAAATCCTGGTCTAAGTACTTGTGGCGGTAACTTCACATGCCCTGGGTAGACTAACCTATAGCCTCTTGACGACAGCAACGATTAGAAAGGAATATCGACAACATTGGTAGATAATTCCTGTTCAATTTCAAATATCTAGTCGTGGTTTTAATCCACCTTCTGAGATATCGGCAACTCGACCAATTGGCGATCGCCAGCTGTATATCTGCTCACGTTCCCCTCCCAACTCACCCCGCATCATTTACACAACCCATCATGTCTCTCCGCAACCTCAAAGCCACTGCCGCAGACGCGGCATCCCACCTACTTGAAACATTCTCTAATAAATCCATCATCCGTCGTCAATTTCTCGACGCAAATCAGCTCCAAAAATTAGCACTTACACTTAATCGCCCAGTCCTCGACGGCAAAGACGCATCTGAGCAGCCGCCAGTTGAAGGCACACCTGTGCCACCAGGCTACCATCTCGTCTACTTCACGCCGAATGGGACAGAGGGAGAATTAGGCGCTGATGGGAGTGATACTACGTACAATGCCTTTAAGCCGTTCACAAGAAGAATGTGGGCTGGTGGTAAGATGACCTGGGCTCGTGATGTGTCGCTTCGTGTGGGTGATCAGGTTGAAGAGAGGACGAGGTTGCTGAGCGCGACGCCGAAGAAGAGTCGATCAGCTGGGGAGATGGTCCTTGTAGAGGTTGAGAAGGAGTTTTGGGCGCCGAAGGGTTTGGTGTTGACGGATCGGAGATCCTGGGTGTTTAGACCTGAGATTGATCCTAGTGCTGTGAGAGAGCAGCCCAGAGTGCTTGAGGATGTTGTCCGTGGGCCGTCACTTATCAGAGATCTTGATGCCAAGAGTGAAGGTGAGTGCCGCACAGGGTTGCAGGCTGATGTTGGCTAAGAAACCTAGGTGTCCCCATAAGAGAACTGCGCTGGTCACCAGTCGGCCTCTTCAGGTTCTCAGCTCTTACGTTCAATGGACATATGATACACTACAACCAAGACTGGACTCGTAACGTTGAAGGTCATCCCGCTGAAGTTGTGCATGGGCCTCTCAACCTCATCAACCTTCTGGATTACTGGCGAGACATTCACGGCAATGGCGGAAGCCCGAGTGGTATCACATACAGAGCTATGTCGCCTCTGTATGCCGGTCAGACGTATAACATACGGACATCAGCTGAAGACGGGAAGGCATGGGAAGTCCTTGTTGAGAAAGATGGAGCGGTTTGTATGAAGAGCGAGATCACGGGATCCTAAACTTAGGATGATTTAGTATAGATTTAAGAATAATTCGTTATCAGCTTAGGATGAGATCATCATGAGCTCTTCTAACCCACAAATCATATTTCATGTTGATCCAGTGACTTAGTCCACACATTGCAGAATCAGAGCATGGCGATGGGTTCAACAAGGAGATCCCTCCTCTGTACACATTTCTGGATCTCTATACCTCTATCACACGATAACCACACGCATGTGAGGTAGTAAGCATCTGCATTAGTCCAACTCTACAAAAGCACCAGCCATGCAGAGCAATGTCCATTCCTCCGTCTAAACACAATCGCTCTAGCATACAAATGAACTCTCTACTCTACTCTAACACCTCTGCTTTTTAGACAAGCAGCATGCGTGAAGGGTCTTCAATGTACTTCTTGACGGTGTTCAAGAAAGTGACAGCCTCTCTGCCGTCAATGAGGCGGTGGTCGTAGGTCAAGCTGATGTACATCATCTGACAAAGATTAGTCTTGAACCATGGATTACAGAGGGACAAACTTACAGGTCGGATAACGGCCTCGCCTTTGATGGCGACGACTTCTTGGCGGATACCGTTCATGTTGAACACAGCGGCCTGGGGATAGTTGATAACGGGAGTTCCAAACATGGAGCCGAAGATACCGGGGTTGCTTATGGAGAAGCTTCCGCCCTCCATGTCCTCCATAGTAAGCTTGCCATCACGAGCCTATACCCATTAGCACCATCCCCAACATCACGATCATTGTGAACTTACCTTCTTAGCAGCAGAAGCAACTTCCCTCTCCAACTCAACAATGCTCAACTCATGTGTATTTCTCAACACAGGCGTAACCAAGCCCTTAGGCGCCGAAACAGCAATGCTCACATCGACATAGTCGCGATACGTGATGATCTCCTTCTCCGTGTCGATCATGGCATTGATCTGGGGAACCTTTTGCGCAGCGAGTGTAGTGGCCTTTGTGAAAGCGCCCATGTAACCGAGGCGAACGCCGTGCTCTTCCGCGACTTCCTCCTTGTACTTGGCGCGCCAAGCGATGATGTTGGTCATGTCGACTTCTTGGATGGTTGTTAGGGATGCGCATGTGTTTTGGGATTGCTTGAGGCGCGCGGCGATGGTCTTGCGCATGCGTGTCATTTTCTCCTACAGGATTGTGAGCTTAGGTTAACTTTGTTATGCTTGGGGTGGACTTACGACTCGCTCGCCGCGCGAGGGACCGCTTGATGATCCTTGGACGGGAGGGCTGGGCTTGGACTCCTTGGGCGCGGGCTTCGACTCAGCAGGCTTTGAAGGCTTTGGAGCCTCAGCAGGAGCTGCTTGCTTCTCTTCGGCCTTGGGCTGCTCAGCAGGTTTTGCCTCCTCCTTCTTAGGCTCCTCCTTAGGTTTTGACTCCTCGCCCTCACTCTTCTTAACAGACCCAGCATCCTCACCCGTCACAATACGCGCAAGGTCCTGTCCAACAACTACAGTATCGCCCTCCTCAGCAAAGTACTCAGCAATGGCACCAGGCTCACTAGCATTAACGAGAACATCAATCTTGTCCGTCTCGATACTAGCAATCTCCTCATCCTGCTCGACCGCCTCGCCGACCTTCTTGGGCAGGCTGGCTAATGTTCCCTCGGTGATGGACTCTGCCATGGGCGGCACGGAGACGATGTACGAGCCATTGAAGATGCTGGAGTTGCTGAAGAGTCGTCGTTGGGGATCGCGCTGGCAGAGGATGGCGCTGTGTGTGAGGCTGGCGCGGGAGAGGGCGGTGCGTGATAGGCTGGAGAGGCCTGTTGCGGCCTTCATGCGCATGAGCGAAGCCATGGTGAGGGTTTGGGGGGGCAATTGAAGGTGGAAGGGATGGGCGGATGATGGGATCGTGGGGAAAGGAAAACAAGTTCTGAATAAGCGGGCCGAGCTTTGAAGGTATCGCACGGACTTGCAGTACCTTTGGAGATGTTTATACGGACAAAAGGGGATGGATCAATATTTACGGGACATTATAGCTAAAATTGTTATAATAAATGTCTACTTCTTTTCGTACTTTATGTTGTGTTGTTGAACGCAAATATTAAAGTCAAGTGAAAGTTTTGCAATACGTTACTTAGGTGAGGTTCAATTCGACATCAGCAACTTACAAGCGCGCACCTTGAACTGCGAAAGCTGTGGTCATTGGGAGCAAGAAAACTACTGATATTAAATTAGGGTGCCAAAATAAACTAGCCTAAAGGCTTCCTAGATAAGCCTAAACTTACCTGAATCTTTTCATCAATGACCTAAGTTTTCTTGCCTCCCTTGATAGCTCGGTGAGTGACACTCTCCGTAAACTTCCCTCCCACGGCACAGGCGGAAACACCCGGACAGTCGCCGGACATTGAAACCCGACACCGAAGTTTGTGAAAACTAACATCACGAACAGCTCTGCTGACCACTCACAGGAGGAATATAATAATCGGCGAGCTTGGATCCTTCCATCGGCTTAACATTCGCAACGCCGAAAGCTCACTGCCAGAATGGGTTTGCGAATCATACAATTCCTCATTTTGGACGATGGCTCCGTACTTTGCGGAGCAAGCTGAGCCATAGCAGCGGCAATGTTCGGCATAACACTCTCACGTCCTGTCATGCCTCAGGCATAAATATCCAAATTCGTGATATTTAACTCCCCAGTGCCCATGACCTGAAGCCTGGATAATTCCGTGCAGGCGAATGTAACTGGAATGCTAAGAAGGCTGAGGCTGGCGGGCCGACACCGTTGTGCTGGTACAAAAACCTAAATTCGACCGCGCATGAAGCGACAGGCAGATGACACAACATACGACACAATGGACGTTTTGCTTAACAATTAAGGTTCAGTTGGTATTGTATCCAGTGGTATCTCAAGGTAAACAAAAGAACTCAGCCTCGCTGATATCATATCCAAAACGCCGAGGGTCGCCGCCCTGTTTCATACACTATCGTCACGCCGTTGTACAGGAACAGCTGTCTCTTCGTCCACACGGATCCCCGTCTCGCTGCTCTCATAGTCCTTCGCAGATGTATATTTTCTAAAAGGGCTTGATATGGTGGTCTGCGTGCCGTGTGGCCATTCGCCTATGTCGTATAGATCTGGTGGGTTGTTGGATAGTTCGTGTGTTGAGCTTCCGCCGTCGTTCTCGCCGGATCGCGTCTTGGATACGCTGGTCAGGCGGATGCCGTTACTGAATGGTGCGCTGAAGGGGGCGCTGATTTGGGTGGATTGACCGCCGCTGTTGGAGGTGAGGAATGAGCCTGGGAGGATCTTGCGGGCGACTGGTCGGAGCATGGGGAGACAAGCTGTGAAAAGTCAGTACAAGCTGGATGGCAGTGTTCGATATGGACATACCAGCAATTACGGCAAAATTGCACTCGGCGATTGACCAAGCGTAGTGCTGTCCCATTTGTAGCGTCATCTCCTTCGAATCCGACTTGAACTTAAATGACTCAATGAGGACGAAAATGGAGGCCAAACAGGTCATGGCACCGAACGCAAACAACGCAATGACAGCAATCTTCTGACCCTTGGGTAAATGAAGTTTTCCAACTTCAATAGCTGGCAGGATAAGAATCGCGCAATCGATCAACACGTGCGTCAATACCGTCGAGAAGAAAAACGTCGATTCGCGGATATGGCATTTTGCGTCCCTCGTTGCTTGGTCCCCATCCCACAAGGCAGTGAGTGGTAGACATTGCAAACACACCATGAAGAGTCGCAGTAGAAACCATGCTACTGTGATACATGACAGGACTTGGATGGGGATTCGAATATCGGAGAATTGAAAGAGACGCCAGTAAAAAGCGAGGATGGCGAATTTCGAGAAGGCAATGGCAAAAGTATAAGTGAAGCTCGTCGTCCACATATGTATCCAGGCCAATCGATTTTTATCGTGAAACGTCAAGTCATCCGTAAGTCCAACCTCCATTGACTTTCCCAATCCATCCGTGATCCATATCATTCCATTCGTCAACAAGGCCAATGAACCCAACTGAGCCATGTCAGAACACTTCACACCCATTTAAGAATTTAACATACCCAGCCAACAACGGCGAAAGCATCATCAATGCCATATCCAGCTTTTGTGATCTTTCTCGCAATAAGTCGAGCAATAAGAGCCAAGGTAGCAAGAGGAAGTGTTATGGCGGCCGAAGCAATGATATTGGGGGTATCATCCCTCATGATGCATCGTCGGTAGTATTCCTAAGGTAACAAAATGGAGTCCCCCGCAAAAGTAACAACAACAAAAATTGAGAAACGGGAACCAGATCAAGAAGAGAGAAATGGGGAAGTATTCAAGAGTCGGGGCAAGAAAAGCCAGACCACCAGCTTGGTTACCTTAAGCATTTTCCCCGGACACCGACTCATGCAAAAAACCGGACCATGGACCCAAAGGCTGGTTAGGCTTGAAACCATTTTGTAAGGGGGGCAAAGGAAAGAAAAAACGCACTATCAACGCCCCTGGCGCCCCCCCACGGGGAGAAACTGATGCTCGTGATGATATCAACGTTGGGTCTGGGGAGTTTGGTAACTCGACCCATTTTTGAACTCCACTGAAAACAGAAAGACAAGCGTTCTGATTAGACAAAGTCAGGTGCTCAATAAGACGATCCCCATTTTGACTCTTGTTTTTGAGAATTGATATGACGATCCCAGTGGCGAAAAACTCTTTCACCACCGCGGCAATTGAATTGCTCACTGTGAGGCATTGGAACCCTGGTTAAATGGCGCGCTTCGTGCTGACTGTGAGCTGCCGCTTCTGGCGCTGTCATGGAACCAGAATGTCACGCATTGATCGCCCATTGCCTCGTCTTCAGCTCGGCCTTCCATGGGTTCCAAGAAGCTTCAAACAACCTACCTATTCGGGCGTAGTTGACCTCGACGCTTCAATGAACCAATGATGATGTGAACCGCGACAACCAGATGATGTGGGATATATTGTGGGATATTCACGTGCGTGCCTGCAGGATCATGCATTTGATAATCATCCTGTACTGGTAAAAAGAACAAGCAGGGTCGTGCATGTCTCGCGATAGGGGTCTCGGCCCTTGCTGTAGGTTATCTCGAATTATGGATCTGTAAGCTTGGAGATAAAGCCAAGGAAGCTATTCGGACCTTTAACATCCAGGGCCGCGAATCCACCAGGGGTTTTTTAATATAAACTTGCATATTCCGAGGCTGCCGACCCGTTGGTTACTCGGTAGACAATGAGTTTGTAATCATCAAGAACAGTTTGACAGATAAATTTGAAGCCACAGTGATAAAGAAATTGGACCGTTGCAGAACTTGTAAAACCTAAATGTCTCGGGGAACTTTTTCGGGATGACGCATACCCGTTGAACTTTGAAGGTGGGATCCCGAAGTCTCTATCTGCTTACCAACGTTGCAACTTCAAGGAACTGTTTGTTCTGGGGACGGACGAGATGCTCCTTGGATCAGCTCAAGGTCATTGAGTTCCACTGAGCTTATCTAGTTCCACAGTCAAAACCCTGGGGAGGATCTTGTTCTTCGCTCTCATTAGTTATGACGGTAAACCCGGTTCATCCCCGGTGGTGGCGCCTCACTGGTCAGCCCCATTTTCGGCAGACGCTCTGGACTCGGGGAATTTGTTAGTGAATGGCCCAAGACATTATTCTCCGAAACGCGGCATGCTGAGGGCAGAAGACAGACTTGCATTGAACTGATTTCACCACTGTTGCAGATGGCCATAAAAACCTCTTTACTTTATTCTGACGCTTGCAATTGAAGTCCCAAACCCATGCAGAGGTTTTAATCAGCTTGGTGTGTGAAGCCTGAAGCTCCAGTTCTCGAGCTACGATAGACAGCACTCCAAAAATACCTAATCTCACAAATTTGCCTTCTGAAAACGTCCATATGTTGGGTAACAGTACAAGGACATGCTGGTACCGGCAGGTTTCAGGGTCATTATGAGCATGGTCTCACTGGGAGTATACCATCAGGCTTCGGCTGAACTCATTTATACCAAGTCTCGAACGTTCTAAAATGACAAAAATGACCAGTAAACGCCTACGCTATGCATGACCATCAAGAACATGACACCGATGTCAATAGCTCTTTATTCAGCATGTCCATTAATTCCACCTTTGATTCCCTCCAGAATTCCAGACCATTGTCCGCCATGTCTGATCTTTGTCACATCCGAGAACTGATCGCACGCAATCTTGCGCATGACAAGGGTATCCTTTGCCTTCTTATGCGTCTTTCCATTGCCGTGGAGAAGGTACTCCTCGAACCAGGCCTCCTCAGATTTGTCAAAGGGCAAAAAGGTCAGTTGGCTAGCGCGCTCGGAAAGTTCGTCGTGTGGGCTGTCTAAGACAGAGGCGATCAATTGACGGAAGAGCATCTCGCGCGTATGCGGAGATCGGGTTCGGGAGTAGAACAACGCTTCTGAGATGTTGGTTTTCGCCATCGCGCCGAAGAGAAGCTCGAGAGCAGCTGATGTCTTCAATTTGGGCTGCACGGTGTAAAAGTATGAGAGCGCAATGCTGTAATCGCCATCCTGAGCAGACTGGACGAGCACGGTCATAATATGGTCGGCAAAGTCGGGAATCAGAGAGGGATGGGAAATGTACTCGAGCGCTCGCTGTACAGTCCTGTCAGTCTTTTGTATCGGCAATCAAAAGCGCAAAACATACCGAATATTCCTGACGATCCAGATACCACAGGCCCTTCATGAAGATCTGGTATTTCTTGGGCATACCGGACGCATCCACAAATGCATCGGAGGCACTCTCGCGGCCTGCTGTCAGGTCGAAATCGAGGAGGATATAGTAAAAGATCGAGAACTTGTGCTGCATTGACATGTTGGATTCACAGATTTGCTGATGCAATTGCTTCAACGCATTGTCGGTCTTGGGAGGGTAGATCTTGGCTGCAATCATGAGTTAGCACGTCGCAATCATTTCCCGAGACAAACATACCCTTTGTTATGCCCACAGCCCGTAGGACTCGATCAATGAAGAGAGCACCATCAAATTCCTTGCGCGAGTGTTCGATGTCTCGCTGGGTCTCGCGATCGTACGGGTTCGCAAGACCCTCCGCAAAGACCTCGTGCAGGTTGGTGTAGTCAAACATTTTGGCGACGGGGACACTTGACTGTTGTCGTAACACAAGCCAATGTTTTGATAGCTCGTCAAGAGCTTCAAAGCTGTCGCGCAACGGGCAATCAAGGCTCCGTCGCGAGATCACGTGATTAGAGCCGCCCCGCGGCCTGTGCTGGTACGTATTGTTTACACCGACCGATTTGGACATTTCTAAACAAACCAACGCGGGGCGCAACCAATCTAATTTGTACAGCTTCCCTCGACACAACAACCCAGTCGACCTTGGTTACAACGACCCAAGCTGTCGCTTATTTGTACTCTTCATTATTTGCATACACTCCTTCGCATTTTCCTCTTGTCTGTGACGAGAGTTATTCCTTCACAATGTCTTCCCCTGTCCGACCGAGGCGCGCAACAAGGCGCACCGCCATTATCGATTCTGACGACGAAGACGATGTTTCCAACCGCTCTAGAGTCCAGGATGAGGAGGAGGACTTTGAACCTGAGAAGCCGGCTCCCCGAAGACAGACTCGCTCACGCAAATCGACGACTCCAGCGCCTGCGCCTGCTGCTGCACCGAAGGCGAGGGGGCGTCCTAGAAAAGCGCCTACTCCTGCTGCTTCGGCGGAGTCTAGCGAACTTCTCGATGCTGATACGACACTAAAGGCAGAGGCGAGTTCTCCTGCAAAGGTTGTGTCGCCTCGTAAGCGCAAGAGTACAGCGAGATCATCCATCTCCTCAGTTCCCGACTTGGCACCGCCTACACCGAAGCCAGATTCACCGACAGCTTCCGAGGAGGCTTCTGCATTGGCCGATATCACTGATGCTAGTGTGAATACTTCTGTTGTCGACAACACACAGGCAACTATCAAGCCGATCAAACCCATGGACACCATTATGGAGAAGCCAATGGATATTGTGCTCAAGTCACGGACATTAACGGTCCCTGTTGTCGAAGACACAACGCCCAAGTCTCGAATTGTTTTGACGCATCTTATACTCAACAACTTCAAGAGTTACGCAGGCCGACAAGAAGTCGGTCCTTTTCATGCTTCATTCTCATCCGTTGTCGGGCCCAACGGTTCTGGAAAGTCAAACGTTATTGACTCTCTACTGTTCGTCTTCGGTTTCCGAGCTAGCAAGATGCGACAGGGAAAGATCTCTGCTCTCATTCACAACTCAGCAAAGTTCCCGAACTTGGATCATTGTGAAGTTGCCGTCTACTTCCAGGAGGTCATGGACCAGGTAAGGAAATCCTTGTTCTTTTGCGATCCCATACTAACCTTTCCAGCCTGGTGGCGGCCATGAGGTTATCCCTAACTCCGAGCTCATCATTTCGCGAAAAGCCTTCAAGAACAACTCCAGCAAATATTATATCAATGGCAAAGAATCCAATTTTACGACAGTCACCACTCTTCTTCGCGATCGGGGCGTTGATCTTGACCACAAGCGATTCCTGATTCTCCAAGGTGAGGTCGAATCGATTGCGCAGATGAAGGCCAAGGCTGGCAACGAACACGAAGACGGTCTCCTCGAATATCTGGAGGACATTATCGGAACCTCCAAGTACAAGGCGCCCATCGAAGAATCCGCCACCGAGGTCGAGACTCTCAATGATGTCTGCATGGAAAAGAGCGGTCGCGTTCAGCACGTTGAGAAGGAAAAGAACAGCCTTGAGGACAAGAAGGACAAGGCCATCGCCTACATTCGCGACGAGAACGAGCTAGCGATGAAGCAATCTGCACTTTACCAACTGTTTATTCACAAGTGCAATGAGAATATTGCTGTTACAGAGGAGGCTATCAGCCAAATGCAAGCTCAATTGGACGCCGAGCTGGAGAAACACCATGGAGGCGAACAGATCATCAAGAGCCTCGAGAAGGACTACGCCAAGGGTGCTAAAGAGTTTGAAGCACAAGAAAAGTCAACGCAAGCTTTGGTCAAGGAGATGGCAAAGTTTGAGCAGGAACGTGTCAAGTTCGACGAGAAGCGAAAGTTCTTGGATGGCAAGCGTAAGAAGCTTGAGAAGGCTATCGCCAACGCCGAAACGAACTCTGCCGAAGCCGACGAGACCATCGAGCAGTGTGGAGAGGAGATCGAGAACCGAACCCAGGAGATTGCGGAACTCGAGGAACAGATCCAGACTGCAGAGGCTGAACTTGCTCGAATTAGAGAGAGTCTAAAGGGCAAGACACAAGCTTTCTCCGATCAAATTGCCGCCAAGCAGAAGTCTCTTGAGCCTTGGAACGAGAAGATCAACCAGAAGCAGTCCGCTGTCGCTGTCGCTGAGAGTGAGCTCAACATCCTTCAAGAGAAGGCCAACGCCGGCGCTGTCGCTCTCCAAGACCTTGAGACCAAGATCGCTTCGATTGAGCAGGTCAAGAAGGCCAAGCGTGCCGAGCTCAAGTCCTGTCAGGCCGAGAAGACTGAGCGTCTGGAGGAGGCAGAGAAAATGAAGTCGGAGCTCAAGGTCCTTTCTGAGCAGGAGCCCAAGATTCGCTCAAAGATCTCGAATGCGCGTCAAAAGGCCGACGAGGCCCGCTCAAGCTTGTCTAACACACAGGCTCGTGGCAATGTACTCGCTGCCTTGATGCGCATGAAGGAGTCTGGTCGAATTGATGGCTTCCATGGACGTCTCGGTAACCTTGGTACAATTGATCAGAAGTACGATGTCGCCATTTCAACGGCTTGTGGCGCCCTTGACAACTTTGTCACTGAGACTGTCGAGGCTGGTCAGCAGTGTATCGAGTATCTGCGAAAGAACAATGTTGGACGAGGTAACTTTATCTGCTTGGACAAGCTGAGAGTTCGAGACATGTCGCCTATCCAGACACCCGAGAACGCTCCCCGATTGTTCGACCTCGTCACTGCCAAGGAAGAAAAGTTCCGAGCTGCTTTCTACCACGCTATGCAAGATACTCTTGTCGCTGCCGACCTCGCCCAGGCGAACAGAATCGCATATGGCGCCAAGCGATGGCGAGTCGTTACTCTCGATGGTGAGCTCATTGATAAGTCCGGTACCATGTCAGGTGGTGGCTCGACTGTCAAGAGAGGTCTCATGTCCTCGAAGCTTGTCTCAGACGTCAGCAAGGAGCAGGTCGCCAAGTTTGAGAGTGATCGCGATGGCTGGGAGAAACAGTTTAAAGATTTCCAAGATTATCAACGCGAGTGCGAGACACGGCTCAGGGAGTTGGACGAGCTGATTCCTCAGCTGGACACCAAGATGCAGAAGATTGGTCTTGAGATTCAGAGCGCGGAGCGAAACATCGCCGACATGCAACGACGCATGAAGGAAGTCAGCAAGGAGCACCAACCCTCGGCCTCCGACAATAGTCGCATTGCTGCTCTGCAGAAGGAGATCGCAAAGCTCAACAAGGAGATCGAGAGACTTCATGAAGAGACTTCCAGCGTGGAGGATGAGATCAAGGCTCTGCAAGACAAGATCATGGAAGTTGGTGGTGAGAAGCTTCGTGCGCAAAGGGCCAAAGTCGACTCTATCAAGGAGGAGATCTCCTCCAACAACGAAGAGATCTCCAATGCTGAGGTCCGCAAGGTCAAGGCGGAGAAGCAGAAGATTAAGCTGGCCAAGGATCATGCCAAATCGTCCAAGGAGCTTGAGGCTGCTACGCGGGATCTTGAGAAGCTTGAGAACGATATCAACAACCAGGTGGAAAGAGCTGAAGAGCTTCAAGCACAAGTTGAGGAGGCTGAAGAAGGATTGGCCGCCAAGAAGAAGGAGCTTAAGGCACTCAAGAGCGAGCTTGATGAGAAGACGGCTGAGCTCAACGAGACAAGAGCGGTTGAGATTGAGATGCGCAACAAGCTTGAGGAGAACCAGAAGGCTCTTCTTGAGAACCAAGCACGACTTCGCCACTGGGACGATAAGCTGTCGAAGATTGTGCTGCAGAACATTGACGACCTTACTGGAGGTTCATCGGGCAGCCGCTCCAAGAAGCCCAAGTCGCAACCCAAGCCTCAGACGGATGACGATGATGATGTCGATATGGATGATGCCCCTCAGGACGATGTGGATATGACTGACGCTCCTCAAGGAGACGAAGAGCAAGAGGAGGACCAAGAAGAGGATGATGATGAGGAGGAATCTGTCAATGGGCAGCCAAACGAGCTTCCAAGATACACACCCGACGAGCTCGCCGACATGAATGAGAGGACACTTAAGGGCGAGATTGCAGCTCTGGAGGAGAAAACTCAAAGTGTCAACGTCGATCTCGGTGTCCTCGCTGAATACCGCAGGCGAGTGGAAGAACACGCTGCTCGTGCCTCAGATCTCCAAACTGCCATTGAGCAGCGAGATGCTGCCAAGAAGCGATGCGACGACCTACGCCGTCTACGCCTGGAAGGTTTCATGGAAGGCTTCAGCGCCATCTCCCTCCGACTCAAGGAAATGTATCAGATGATCACCATGGGCGGAAACGCAGAGCTCGAACTCGTCGACAGCTTAGATCCCTTCAGCGAAGGTATTCTCTTCAGCGTCATGCCCCCCAAGAAGAGCTGGAAGAACATCAGCAACCTCTCCGGTGGTGAAAAGACACTCAGCAGTCTGGCCCTCGTCTTCGCTCTGCACCACTACAAGCCTACCCCTCTGTATGTCATGGACGAGATCGATGCTGCGCTGGATTTCAGAAACGTAAGTACGACCCTAACCCAAGACACTCGGCTACAATTCGACCACACTCGCGTGGGCATTCCACATGCATATTGCTCTCAGTTCTAATTGAATCATTATGCTAACACTCAACGCAGGTCTCGATCGTCGCAAACTACATCAAGGAGCGTACCAAGAACGCCCAGTTCATCGTCATCTCGCTGCGCAACAACATGTTTGAGCTTGCGGCGCGGTTGGTGGGCGTGTACAAGGTCAATCATATGACCAAGAGTGTCACTATTGAGAACAAGGACTACATCGAGAGACCGCCGGGACACTCGTCGCAGCAGCGCACGCAGGTTGGGGGTAATACGACGATATTGCCCTTTCGGTAAGGTGTGAGAGGGACGGCTTGTATATGACGATGATGATGACTATGCATATGGCTTTGGCGGGTTATTTTAATGATATGGAGGCTAGATTTATGATATATCCAATGTTTGGTGTTTTCTGATATCCCTCATCTTTGACTTCTCCTCGACTCACCTCATCCAGTCCCGTTGTGTCCAGCTAACATTCACATGCCACGTCACTCACTCATCTTCACTTCACCACCACCTTGAGAAAGACTCAACCTGAACCCCGTCCCCCCCTCGTATCACACTCGCGTCCCACGATCCAGGAACCAACTCCCGTGTCACCGAGCGCGTCTAGGCCTGAAGACCTGGGACATTAAGGATCCCCAAGCGAACCCCTGCATCCACCCGCGCCCCTCGATCTCGCAGCCGTCGATGCCGTACCACGCACCCAAGTGCCGGTCTTTCTCGGCTCTGTATGTGTGCCTTGCATGTCACGATGCTGTGACTCGGCAGATTATACGTGGGCGGCCTCGATATGGATATGGCTGCTGTACGTCCTATAAGTAACGCCTACGATCAAGCCAAGCTTCAGCTATTCTCGTCCATCGCTATACATTCGTTTTATGCATCATGTTGATGCTACTCCCCCTCGTCGTTCACTTGGTCACTGCTTTTCCTGCAAACTGGAACGAATCGATTGCTTGTCCACATGATGATCTTTACTCATCGCTTATTCAAGATGATGGCGAGTTTTGTTCTAGTGTTCTGGAGGGGAATCATTGCGGTGCGGGATATAGTACGCCTGTGGAGTATGTGAGGTATAATCAGACGAGGATAGCTTCATATGTGAGTCGTTCGTGATGGGTTTGGATGATTGCTTATGAGTTGCAGTGTGAGTGTATTATGACGAGTGCGGATTTGAGCACTACGGAGGCTAGGACGAGGGGTTATTCGGATTCAACGGAGGCGTCGGTGGGACAGCCTGGGTCGGGAACGTATGCTGAGACTACGACTGAAGGAGTGTATTCGACGACTGAAGGGTCATGGAATCAGACTGCAGCGTCTGGTGGAGAGACGACAGCGAGAGAGACGACTGGAGATGCTCCGAGGACATCCTACGCCAACAGCAGCGATCCAACCACGGGAACAGCCAGCGAGAGCTTCACAAGATCAGATTCAGCAGCTTCATGGAACCCCACCACGGAGTCACCAGCAGATACCCAAGGTCCCTTTTCAGCACCCTTCTCAAGCGAAGACCGAGCATCTACTTCATCATCTGGCAACAGCACCCAAAGTCTTTCGGGTGTAACATCACGAGCATCGACCCATTCATCTGGAATGACAAGATCTGGCGCTACAAGCGATTCGCTTCCGTGGTCGGTTCCTGGTAACTCGACGTCTAGTCCTGTGGAGAGTGGGACACGTCTGACGGGGACTTTGACGGGGTGGAACTCGAGTGTTACTGCCCCGAGCAGCGGTATCTCTGGGACAGGGCCTATCTCTACTGATTCTGGGTCTACGGTGTCTGTGACCACTGGTTCTGAAATGACGGGTGGGAGTGTAGGTCCAGCTTGGAACACGACTTCGGCCCCAACTGGAAATGGTTCGATTCCAACAGTCAGTCTATCAAGTGGAAGTTTCATCTCATTCCCGACAGCTTCAGACCTTACAAACCCCGGAGGTTCGTCGAGTGGCAGCGTGGCTCCAAGTTGGAACACCACCACTGAGAGAGGAAATGGCTCATTTCCAACGATCACCATGCCGTTCCCAACAGCTTCAGAATCCGCGAGCCCAGACCTCTCGTCAAGTGGAGGCGTCGGTCCAGGGTGGAATGGTTCTACCTCCGTTTCTGTGGGTAATGGCTCAGTACCAACGGTCAGTATTTCCGGTGGGACGTTCGGACCGTTCCCAACGGCCTCGGCCTTCACAAGCTCTGGGGGTTCATCAAGTGAGAGTGTCGGTCCAAGCTGGAATGGTACCACGTCGAAAGGGAACAACTCGGTACCGACAGTCAGCATCTCGAGTGGCACGTTCATTCCGTTTCCAACTTTGTCGGTATCAAACCAAGCAAGCTCGGGGAGTAGCTTCGGGCCCAGCTGGAATATCACTTCTCTTCCTTCTGGGGGAAACACGTCGGTACCGTTGACTAGGACTTCCAGTGGGACTTTGGTGCCTTTTCCAACGTCTTCAGGGGTGCTCACTTCAGGGAGCAGTTTCGGTCCGAGCTGGAACAGTACATCTCTTCCTCCTGGTGGTAACGCCTCGCTACCGACTATCAGTGCTTCAACTTCAGCGAAGCCATCTTCAGCAGATATCACTTCGGGTAGCAGCCTGGGCCCAAGTTGGAATAGTACTTCCCTCCCATCAGGTGGTAACGTATCAGTACCAACTGTAAGCACATCGAGTGGGTCGTTTGTCCCATTCCCAACGGTATCATCACCGAGCCCCTCATCCTCAGCAGAGGCAACAACAGGGAGCAACTTGTCTCCCAGTTGGAACACCACTTCTCTACCTTCAGGCGGCAACACCTCGATAACGACTGCCAGCACCTCCAGCGGATCATTTGTCCCATTGCCGACAGCATCGCTTCCCAGTTCATCGTCCTCTAAGGAAGTAGTATCAGGGAGTAGTGTCTCTCCGAGCTGGAACGCCACATCTCTACCTCCTGGTGGTAATACCTCTGTTCCAACCGTCAGTACATCCAGCGAATCCTTCATACCGTTCCCTACAGTATCACTGCCGAGTCAGTTCTCTTCAGCTGAAGCAGCATCGGGCAGCAGTGTCTCTCCAAGCTGGAACGCTACTGCTTTACCTTCCGGTAGCAACGTGACTATACCGACCATCAGTATGTCCCCGTCACAAACATTTGTCCCATTTCCAACTCAACCTTTCCCAAGCGATGCTTTCACAACAGGCCCAGAGACAAGCGGTAATGAGTTCCCAAATCGGAACAGCAGTACCGCGTCAGGGGTCAATTTCACTACGCCGTCAATCAGTATAACTCGGGGTGGGACGTTGCCATTCACAACCCTGCCGCTGCCGAGTGAGTCGATCACGACTGAGCCTGGAAGTGGAACAAGCTCAGTGGCAGGTAGCAGCGCAATTCCGAGCTGGAATGGAACCACTTCTGCGCCTCGAGGGAATGCCTCGCACACTGGGACCTCATCGCTGGTTCCGTTCCCAAGTGTTTCTTTGCCGACTGTTTCTCAAGTAACCTCAAGGTCGGCCCGAAGTGACACTGTGGTATCTGGTTGGAACACAGCAACTGAAGAATCTGAGGGTTCTGGCTCTGTTGCGACTGTCAGCTCCTCTGAGACTGGTTCAGTTGTGACTCTTCCTACAGAGTCAGAAGCTCTTACTAGTTCTCAGAGCGGTGGCGTTGGTTGGAACATCACATCGTCCATCTCAGGCATGGTCTCTCTCCCAACCATCAGTGTACCAACCTCTGAAATCCCAACTCTGCCCTTTCCAACAGTCTCAACCGAAGTCCCCAGCACTACCGTAAGCGAAAGTATTGTTCCAAGCGGTGACACAACGGTCTCTGCGCCTGGGAGCACTGGAACCGTTACATCCTTCTCGAGTCTTGTGGCTGCAACTTCAACGTCCGACGCCTCCAACGGTCCAGCGTCGCCAGGTAGTAACGCGACAACAACTGGCGTCCCCGAGTTCCCTGCCGCCAACTTCACCCATGTTACACGCACCGCCGCCATCTCGCAAGAAACATGCTACACACTCCCCAACCCAGACGGTGATTCGACGCGTCGAGCGTTGCTGTACAACGCCAGACTTCGAGAAGACAACGTCTCAATCCCCATTCCGTACATTGAGTCTGTTGAGTTTGAGAAAGATGGCATTAATCCGCTGTATCTCACTGTTCGTGATGAACAAGGTGGGATCTTCTATGTCGACATTTCTCATCGGGGGAGACTTTCGGTCGTTGATCCCAAAGGGTACCTGGTCACGCTTGATGCTAATGGGATTCACTTTTCGGGGAGTAACTGCACGTACGACATATCCATCTCGATTGACGATATGTACGAGCAGATTGCCAACTTGGCGGGCGTACAATGTGCAGCGCTCAAACGTAAGCGCGCCGAAGACTTGGACTTCAGTCAGGTTCTGTACCTGCATGACCAATGCGGGAATCCCGTTGACAGGTCGGTCAGGCAGTATCCTCAGCTTCTTGTAGGCGACACAATCTGTGCAGATGTCGCTGTTGACGATGAGACTGGTCGCTGGGACTTTGAGTGTACGTTTCCGGGATCTGAGTCTGGGTCTTTGAGATGTCAGTTGGCTATCAAGAACAAGGTCGTCGACTTCATTAGCACAGATCCATTCGGTGGTGCATGTCCAGACTTATCCACTGTCGTCACGACGCTTGAAGAATCAGGACAAGACATCGTGGACCCTGAGCAACTTCGCAAAGACCTTGCAAATCAGGGTCTGTCAAGCGATCGAGCCAAGCAAGGAGCTGATGCGGCTGTCGGGGCGTACACTCAACTCTGGCAGGCTCTTGGAGCAATCTTCACCAAGAACACAAAGACTTCACAGGGCGCGTTGGAAGATTACATCGACGTATACAACACCCACCGAAGTTTCGAAAACGACATCTGTCAATCCCTCCACGAGGGCGAAATCCCCCTCAACCTAACCCTCATCGCCGGCGCAACAAGCATCCCCGCCATAACAACCCTCAACTGGGCCCCCGAGACAACAAAACCTTACAACATCACCGTCCAAGACTCATCACGCATCGCCTGCTGTCCCAACAGCGCAGTCGCAGAAGGAGAAGGCGCTACATGTTCGTATCCCCGCCACGCCATCATCCCCGGCACAGGGTGCGTCTGCGGTAAGAGTGCAGGGGGCGTAGGGATCGCCTTTGAGTGGACGGAGTGTACGAATTACAAGGGGAGTTGTGAAGCTGACGGGGATTGTGGGGATGGATATTTGTGCTTGACGGGGAGTTGTTGTGGTGGGGGTGTTTGTGTTGATGCGTTTGCTTGTTCGGAGAATGGGACGGATTTGGTGCAGCAGTTTGATGGAGGGTTTTAGGGTAGATTGGGTGTATATTATTGAGAGAGTTTTCAGCAACGCAATGGGGAGTAATTCGTTGGATAATTTTATTTAGACGTCGACGACTCATTTGAGGAAATTATTTAATGTTCGATTGAGTTTCAACAAACGTTCAATGGGCGGTGCGCAGTGGATTGATTGCGCAGAAATGTCATTTCGAGTTTGAGTATGACCTCACATCAGCACAAAGAGCTCGCCACTATTTACCACCAGCACTTCGACCACACTACATTACCACAGAAGTAAGAACAGATGCCTCCAGAGTCATGCAAGACATTAAATGTCACAG
The DNA here is from genome assembly GCA_013759095.1 of Fusarium sp. NRRL 29148. NCBI lineage: Eukaryota > Fungi > Ascomycota > Sordariomycetes > Hypocreales > Nectriaceae > Fusarium > Fusarium sp. NRRL 29148. The sequence goes on from JABSTL010000222.1 coordinate 42,814, forward strand.
GTAATTGGGTCGTAGCGTACGGGCGATGTGAATCTGACAACAGGCTACGCAATGGGATCATATCGACGCACATTTACAACAGGCCATTAGAAGCGACGTGACACTCGGTCGTTACACTTGATATTAAAGCGAAAACAGTCACATCAATCACACAGAGCATAGAAAGGAACAAGAATATGTTTGTCAATGACGTGTGGACATCAAACGTCGTCCGATTGAATTTTGGAATCTCTTAGACTCATAATCCCAACGGTATTTATCCCATCCGTTATTTTTTGAATGATGCTATCATAACCGGACTCCATCCCAAGACAAGACACATCAACCCACCACTTAAGCCTTAGGGGTAGTAGGGACGATCTTCTTGCCGTCCTTGTTGTAGCGGACGCGAGGGGGAGGGGCACGGTTGCGTCGGCCAACGACGGATCGGACGCTATAGCATTCTGGTCAGCTCAAATTCGGGGCGGAGGAACGTACTGGGAGTGTGGCATCAACTGCGCAGCAGGCTGGGAGTGTGTATGATTTCAAAAGTACTCCAAGGCTCATCTGAAGCACATACGCAACCAAGGCGCAGTTGTCACACTCCCGGGGAGGACAACGTACCGGACAATCTTGCCGTGAATGGCGCAAGAGACGCAGTACTGCAGCTTCAGGTACATCTTGGGCACGGTGTACTCCGCGAAGACGGAGGCATCCGAGATGTCACCTGTAATCAGTTGTAAGCGAGAGTTCATCGAGCGAAGCGACGAGTGAAAAAAAGAAAGACGTACGAATAGCAGCAGACTCAACCATGTTGCGGATGGTGAATCTCTTGATCGCCTTGTCCTTGGGGGTGCATCGCGAGCAGTTGCTGCATCGGATGGGCTTGACGTGGCCGCGGCCCTTCTTGTTTCGGCCGCTGTAAGAGAAAGCTTGTTAGCAATGTGTTTAAGGGTGAGGTCGAGCCGTTCAATCGTTGTCGAGCATCATCGCGACAGTTGGTGTTGTTTCGTCTCCGACGGCGATGATGGTGTGCGATATGCGTTTGCAGGCGAAGGGAATGGGAAGTCGTACTTGTTCTTTCTCTTCTTGACCATTTTGACGGTTGCTGGGGATGTAAATATTCAGGTCCACGCAAGTGAAGAGAAAAGGAAAAGAAGAAGTAAGAGGCGCTCTCTTGAAATGTGCGTTTAGTCGATTGACGTTGAGGGCCAGTCCACTTTTTCGGGGTTGGTTTGGTGGGCAGCTGGCTAGGGCAAACTTGCAAAGCACTCCAGGATCTCGCAAAGCCTGCAGACGCTGAGGTCAGCGGGATCCACCGCACCAAAAAAAGTGAAAACCCTGATCATGTGACCAGACTCCACTGGATGGACTGTTTGTAATTTCTGAGCGGGCGCTGCCCTCCACCAAAAGTCGATCTTCTTCAACCCCAATTCGCACCATCTGAGGATTGCTTAGGAAGGCAATAAGTTCTTTATTGTCGAGGTACGTCTGAAAGATGCTGCAAATACCCGTCTCTGTGAGGGCTTCATTGCCTTTCACTTGAGAATTGCTCTTTTGTTCTATCGAATCGCAATTCTCTGCGCGCACACTCGACGCTTTTTATCGACTTTGAGCGACGCCGTTCATCTTCGGAGAAGACTAGAGTCGCCGCACAAAAAAAAAAACAAAAAAACGAGACAACACTCTTCCGCCAGCAGCCGGATGCTTCACACTTAGGAACCTCGATTCTAACCGTCTCAGTTAGGCAAGATGCAGATTTTCGTCAAGACCCTCACGGGGAAGACGATCACCCTTGAGGTGGAGTCTTCCGACACCATCGACAACGTCAAGTCCAAGATCCAGGACAAGGAGGGTATCCCCCCCGACCAGCAGCGCCTCATCTTCGCTGGCAAGCAGCTCGAGGATGGCCGCACCCTGAGCGACTACAACATCCAGAAGGAGTCCACCCTCCACCTGGTCCTCCGCCTCCGTGGTGGTATGGCCAAGAAGCGCAAGAAGAAGGTCTACACCACCCCCAAGAAGATCAAGCACAAGCGCAAGAAGACCAAGCTGGCTGTCCTCAAGTACTACAAGGTCGACTCCGACGGCAAGATCGAGCGACTTCGACGCGAGTGCCCCGCCGACACTGTAAGTTCCCTACTTCCATGAACTGAACTGTATCGAGATTGAGACTAACTGACCTTTAAGTGCGGCGCTGGTGTCTTCATGGCTGCCATGCAGGACCGTCAGTACTGTGGTCGCTGCCACCTCACCTACGTCTTCGACAAGCAATAAATGCATGACCAAGGGACTTGAATTGGGATTGATGACGGATCGGATTGGGTGCCAAAAATGGGCGTTGACGGGCTTTTGTAGCATAAAGCACATCCGGTTTCTGAGATAATGCATGCTTGATTGAGACGACAAACTTGTTAAATCACACAAATTGTTCTCCCCTGTGACTTTGCTTGTATCTGAATATTTGTGTCTGCTCGTCATGGTGATTTGCCACTCAAACCTTGACCAGAACTCTTACCTTAGTCTGGTATCATATGTGCGCTCCCATCAAGACCTACTCTGCAACGCTCCAAAATCAGTGTAAAATCGCCAACATCCTTGTAATCGCTCATTCATATCAGTCCTTATCAGTTGAATTTCGCAGCCTCGCATGAATTTCTTGGTGTCCACTGGTGAAAATTTCATCTCGCCAGAGCCTCGTTTGCCCTGGTGGGGCACGTCGTCAACATCAAGCGATCGGATAAGGATGAGTCGGGAGCATAGCAGAAGGTCTTGGATAGCATACGATAGTCGCCATGAACGCCAATGAATCAGCCGCTCTATTCAGTCTGTCTTTTTGTACACCACTGACCATGATGTCTTCATCAACAACACGATAGCATACACGCACAAATGTCCATGGCCAACATTCACACTCCCAATCACGACAAACGCAGTCTTCAGTGAATTTGCATGTTTTTGTAAACAAAGGGTATGAGTTTTCCCTCGTAGTGAAAAACAGTCTTTTACAATCAAAGCCAAATGCCCTCAAACGCCCAAAAGCCATAAGCCAGAGATCAAGATCCTACAAAAACTCCTCAAACAGTTGCGCAAGGGCCCTGGACGCAAAAGTCTCCCGCCACCATCCCATCGCTTTTTCGCCATCCGAAGGGAGGCGGCGGCGCTTCTGTTGGAATGCGTCGTCTGAAGACTCCGCGCGAGGAGATGTTGCTGGGGCGGGGAGACGTTGAGCCAGAGTCCGACTTACCCTTGCGCAAACGTCTATCATGACTGAAGATGCATCTCCCATTATCCGTGTTCCTGGAACGCTCTGTCGAAGCGACAGCATAAACCAGACGCTCTCAAACAATAGGAAGAGCTCTATTCGTCGTCCGCAGCCTTGGACTTTCTCTTCTTCTTCTTTTTCTTCTCGCCGTCTTCCTTCGCAGGCTCGGCATCCTCCTCATCCCTCTTGCGCTTCTCCTTCTTGTCCTTCTTCTCTTTCTTTTCCTTCTTCTCCTTCTTCTCCTTCTTGGACTTCTTGGTCTCGGGCTCGGGAGCGTCAGCCATCTCCTCGTCTGAGCCGGCATTGTCACCGTCGTCAAGGAGGTCCATAACACCCTTCTGTAGAATAGTTAGCATTGGTCAGTCATTGCGCTTCCAATACACGTACCATGACATCGCTGTTCTTGGCGGGCTTCTTGCCAGTGGCGTAGAACTCTAATCGGTCCTCGACCTGCTGCTTGAGAGCCTCACCGAAGCGGGTTGAGGGCTCCTCGGAGAAGTTGTCGATACGACTGGCCATACTGCACTTATTGGCGAGGTATCGAGAGATGCGACCCTTGTTCTTGGGACCAGCCTTGCCAATGAAGCTGCTGTGGTAGATGAGACCGTACTTGGGGGTGTTGCTCTTGGTCTTGAGAGCACGGAAAAGAGCCTTCTCGGCACCGAGGATCTGGAGAGTAGAGGCAGGGTACTTGGAGAGGTTGGTCAGAGAACCAGCGTGAGAGATGAGGCGGGCGGCAACGGGAGTGCCAATGAGAGTCTGCAGATTGGGGGCGATGTCGGACATCTTCTTCTCCAGGTAGGCGGATGTGGACTTGCGGTTGTCAGCCTGCTTGACAACAGCCTCAGCGAAGCCGTGGACAATCTCAAGATCAGCAGCAGAGATATCGAGACCCATGGAGACCTTGGCGGCGTCAATGATGGCTTGGGCCTTCTCACCGTCCTCACCAACGAGGGCGGCAATGTCGTGGAGCTTCTCATCGTTCAAGCTCTTCTTGTCGCCAATGGCCAGAACAAGCTTGCAGTAGGTGTAGTTGTCGGAGACAATCTTGATCAGCTCAGGGAAGTGCCATCCGTACCACTCGCGAACGCGCATGAAGAACTGGTTGACGCCCTTGTCCTGGAAGTCGATGGTCGCGCTGGCCTGGATGATGTGGTTGTCGTTGCGGGTGACGCTGAACTTGACCTTGGCACGGGAGTAGGCGTGACCCATACCCAGACCGGCCTTCTCAACATCGCCGTACTTGAGTCCGCCGAGAAGCTTGTCGGCGTGGAGTCGGATACCGCGAATAACGTCGCCGACAATGTCAGAGGTATCGGCGGTCTCGCACTCGAGGCCGGGGAAGAGGCCCTTGATCGCGCCAGCAAGGTTCTTCTCGGAAACACCAAGGACGACCTTGGTCTTCTTGCCGCTGGTCTGGGGGAGGTTGAGTTCGAGGACAGACTTGAGGTAGTCCGAGACGATACCCTCAGTGACGAGGTTGATGTTCTCAAGAGCCTCGACGTGACCCCTTTTTGGAAGTGTCAGTTATCGCGCATCCATCAGCACCGCACACCCGAAGTTTCAAATACCTGAAAGGGCTGAAGTTGGCCAACTTGACCATCTTGCCGAACTTGGCGAGGTCGTTGACGGCGGCCTGAGTCTCCTTCAATTTGAGGCCCACCGCATCCTGCTGGTGCACCACCTTGAAGAGGGCATAGCCCACGGGGGATTCGTATAGAGCGTAGTCGATATGCGACATCTTGTCGTTCCCTGCCGGTGCCGCAATTGGGAATGATTCCGCGTCGAATGGGTTTGGTGATGGCTCGAGGCTTAAGATTTTCACACTTTTTTTCCAGGTGGAAATTTTCTGGCAGCTTGCGCACGGACCAATTGAGGCTGGTGTGGCTAGTTATTGGTCACGTGGATGGTCTGGCGGCATCAGTTCGATGAGACTTTATGGATGAAGCACGCAGAAGTTCTTGTAAACTTATTACTGTGTCTTGATGGATTCTTCTTGAGGCCGTAATTTATTCATACTGTTCGTTTACTTATGTCATGTTGTTTCATTGTAAGTGAGCGTTCAGTCAACACCAACGCTCATCTTACTCCTTGACCCACCAAGTCCACTTTGCCTCAATTGTTCGGGAACCCATTTCGCAAGTTATCATACTTGGTCGCAGGATACTCAATGCAATTATCCTGTCTCATGAGTGCACCCTGTCCACCAAACCCATTCACAACCGTCGTGATTAAGCTCTGATCACCAGTCTTGTCCGCACTGCTCTCCCACCACATTGCACCGCCGAGCTTCCACTTCTTGACATACTCCGCCTTGTCCCAGGCAACTCGAGGCGTGTCGTATGTGACCATGGTTCGTGTCTGGGGGTTGTAGCAGTAGCTTGCGCAGCATCCTCTGTCCCCATACTCTGTAGCGCCCTCGAGGGGAAGTTTCTTGTAGTCGTGGACACCGGCCTCCCAGGTTCCTTCGCCGGTGCCTTGGTAGGGTCGGCCTGGGCCGTCGGTGTTCTGGAAAGCTCGGCCGTAGAGGGGCATGCCGAGAACGATCTTTCCGGGGGACACGCCGCTGCGAACATAGAAGTCGATGGCCGCGGATGTAGAGAAGGGTGTTGATTGGGGGTTGTCGGGAGATGGGTACAGATTCGCCTGATGGCCGGCAACAGAGTCCCAAGACCCAGCATAGTCGTAGGCCATCAGATTCCAGAAATCAAGATATCGATCCATGCCGCGGATGTCAAGCTTCTGGAAGTTTGTCGCGCCAGCGGGACAAGCAACGGTCAGTTCGAAATGATAAGGCTGGCTTAAAGTCTGGGCATAAGCATCCATCTCACGTCGAACAGCAGCAAGCAGCTCAACATAGTCTCTTGCCTCATCCGCATTCTGAGGATACTCCCAATCAATGTCGATACCGTCGAATCCGAGGTTCTTGAGAAGGTCAACGCAGCTCTTGGCGAAGGTATCGCGTCCTTGGGGTGTGCTGGCAGGAGCCTTGAAGTTGCTGCTGTAGGTCCATCCTCCGACACTGAGAAGAACCTTGAGGTTGCGGTTACGGCGCTTGAGGAGGTTCAGCTGCTTCATGCAGCCGTATAGATTGGTGCCTTGGTCATTCCAGGAGTCGCCGTCCCAGTGAATGTCGGTATCGGCCCATGAGTCGGTGAGATGGCTGATCATGTTAACGGGGCTACATTGAGATGAGAGTTGGGTGAGATTTACACTTCGCCGGAGTCGCTACGAACATTGGCGAATGAGTAGAGAACATGTGTGAGGTTCTCAACTGGGAGATCCTGAGGACGATGCTGTCGGGCATAAATGGCCCTGTTCTCATTAGCTGAATTCAATGTCATGGTGCAGGGTAGTCTCCATACCAGTTGACAAAGTAAGCGACGGTGCGGAAACCTTCAGGACCACCACCCATTTTGACTGAAGCAATAGACGTAAAAGTACTTGATAAAAATACAGCGATCAATGCAGTGAGAAAGGAGGCTATAAGAAGGACACTTGACCAGGTACAATGCCCAGGCCGCCGTTGTCTTTGTGGAATATCCGTGATAATGGAGGGGCAATTGGAGGGGCTGAATGTGGGGAATCACTTCAGCTTCAAGGAACAAGTGAATAATGAAGTGAACTGATGCTGTTCTGAGGATGTAGCAAACAAATAGTGAGATATAAGAAACGTGGAGGCATCCAAGCCTCTTATTCAGCAATTCACTGACCAGTTTCAGCTCTTCATGTCCAACTTCCAATCCATGTTTTTGCGTCGTCATCTGCGGCTTGACTTGGTTTGGGGCCAAGAGTGGCGGTGCTAAATCGTGGCAATGCCGCTGTATACCTGGCCAGAAGCAAGAATTCGACGATGAGCGACAGAAATAATCAGAAATTTGTGCTCGACATTGGGAGGCATCTAGCAGCTTGTTTTTAGCACTTAGCTCAGCTTCCCCAGTCTTCTTTTGCGCCTTGAAGCCTGGGCAACTGGGGTAAATGCATGAGCTAGCCAACGCACCAGAAGACGGGACTGAACGGCATTGGCAGCTTGGCAGATCAGTCTTAGAATAGCTCATGCTTCGATTTATTGACTTCTAATTGTCAAAGAAAGACGTGAATTGTGATGCTGAATCTTTGTACCTCTATGTGAACTCGTAACGTCATTGAATATCTGTACCAGGGTATCAAAACACAAACAAGAAATCCTCATTCTCCAAATCCGTGATATCACCAAACCCTTTATCTCCATCCTTCTGATCCGCCCTATCCCCTTCCAAATCTCCCGCCTCGGCAACCCTACCATCCTCATTGTCTTCTGCTTCACGCAGTACCCCTCCACGCAATGATCTCTCCATGTGCTCTATCCTCTCCGCCTCTTCCGCCGTTTCAAGACTTCGATCCACAAGCACGGCACTCTTTCCAAGCGCGACTCGGCGTTGGCTGTGAAGGCGGTTCAATCGGGCGAGGTGCAGAGAAGTTACCACTACGAGAGCGATGACGACTATGTAGAGTGCGAGGTTGGAGCGAAGACCGCGGGTGTAGGCTGGTGCTTCGTCGGGGGAGTAGAGGAGAGGACCGACGATGTTGCCGGCTGAGGCGCTGATGAAGATGAGTGCTGACGTGGACTTGCGCTTTGTGTCGCCGGCTGTGTTTTGTGCTGACCATGAATAAATCAAGGGTGCTGGCAGTTGTTAGATGAAGTCTGATTAGAGACGGGAGAGTACTTACTGATGCCAGTATATGTGCACAAGCAGAAATAGCCAGCCAGCAGAACCCCCTTGTTCTCAAGACTATGCTCAAAGTGTAACATAATGGCACATCCCACAATGGGAGGTATACACAGCATAACAATAACCGGGCCCTTGAGTTTCCACTTCATGGCGATATAAGCACTCGCCGACACAGCGATGATGTGTGAAACCCCAACAGGAACATTGAACAACATCGTCTCAAAGGGATCCGACACAAATGACTTGATGATCAGAGGTCCGAAAGTGGAGATGCCGTTTGAAGGTACGGATATGCAAAAGATCATGGCAACCCAGCACCATGTCTTGAGGTCTTTCAAAGTCTCAACGACATGGCACATCCGCCACTCACGAGACATGACGCCCATTTGGTTGTTGCGAAGACGCTCGATCGCAATGATCTTGTCTTCGTCTGTGAGAAACTTGGCTTCGGTGGGTGAGTCGGGCATCCAGAAGAACATGACGAAGGAGACTCCGACTGTGATGGCACCGAAGAAGAGGAAGATGACCTACTGGTGTCAGTATAGCGACTCGTAGAAGAGATAGTGAGGTGTACCTGATAGGGCTTCATCTTTGAGTCGATACGTGCAAGCCCATAAGTAATGAGACTCCCGAGCTGTAAAACATTAGCTCAGACCACCGACAACGAGGGAAACACTCACCACCCATGTCAACCCATTCATACAGTACCACGATCCAATCCTTAAAGTCTGCTCTCTTCATATCATCAGTACTTCCTCACATCACAAACCATCAAACATACCTTCTCCTCCACCACATTTGCGTGATCGCAATGAAGCTCGGTCCAATACTAGCTTCAAACGCACCGAGAAAAAACCTCGCAACCATCAAGGTCTTGAAATTACTCGCCCAGGTCATGAGAACAAGCGTGACTCCCCACGCCAGAACCATAGCGCTTGTGAGTTTTCCGATGGGTAACTTGACCAATGCGAGGGCGAGAGGCGGTTGCATTATTAATTGCGCGAGATACACAATGCTACCAAGCCATGAGTACTGATCGCCTTCGAGGTTGGTGTCTTCGATAAGCCCGAATATTGAGGCATATGATAATGTTGCTTTGTCCAAGGCTTGGAGGAAGTATACCGAGAGCATGAGGGGGAGCAACGCAATGTCAATACGTCGCAAAATCCGAGTATCGTCAGCTGGCGAGATGGTAATCTGCTCATCCGGTGAGCGGCCCAATTTTATGAGCAGCATAGCCGCTGCGTCGCGATAATTCTCAGCTCTGGCCTCTTGTCTCTCCATGGTGTTGTTGCTTTCCCCTTCATCGTTGTTTGGGAGGGGTTGGTACTCTCCGCGAGACGACATGGCGGCGGCATACGCCCGGTTGAAAAACCTTGACAACATGGTTGCTCCAACCCCGACGGGCGAGTCTTTTTTGTTGACAAAAGTTTGTTCCGTTTGTTTGGGTTTCTTATCGCTGGATATCGTGTAAGATGGTTTGGTGGAACGAGGGGTGACGTCGGTGTGGCTGTGGGTTGGGGGAGTGTGGCCCCTGTTTGGTCTGCAGGTTATGGCGTGCTGGACCCTGTAATGGGGACTAATTACGAAAGGCATGGAGAGCTAACGTGTGCTGAATAGTAGGCACCATTGGTCAAATTGAACGCGCTCTGCGCAACGCCCTTAGAGGAAGCAGGAAAACTTAGGATCTTGATCCTAAGCGAAGAAAAGATTTAGGTAAATCTAGCCTAAACTTAGGGGACGTTTCACTGAGTTTATTTTGACACCTGTATTAAGGTCTGTTGTTTTTTTGCTCCCTGAAGACGTCCTCAGTTTTCTTACCTACATGGCTCAGACCACTCAAGTTAAGCAGTCTGTGTACTCCGTACGGAGGTAGAATCTTATCACCCATTAATAGGTTGAAGTGTTCCTTTAGACCCCACTTAATGATTGGTAACTGAATTCCTAACCCTTAGATTCCGATAAGGCACATTTGATGTCCTGAATTGGAGGATTTCATCCACTGGCTTGTTACACAGTCTCGAAGACAAAGTGTTTCTCTGGCAATCTGAATTAACATAGATGTGCTATATGCCTTTTCGGAATCTAAAGGACATGCGATCTTATCTGACCGGCTCGGTCCCTCAAAGGCGATAGAACATACGAACCAAGTATGCCACTCGCATCTCCTTACTGGCGCTACTCCTTGGTCGTTATAAGCTTTTGCCCTTAGCTTGATGAACAGATTGAATGTGGCATATATCCAACGTATGACATGCTGTGAAAGCCTGCGTCAGCGCAATCGTATGCACATACATGGCGCATAAAATCGATACATGGAAGATCTGGTGTGAGCTGAACCAGATATCGAAATGGCCTGGTGCAAAGCGCTCAGGTATTCGGAACTGCGCCCCCAGGTCAGAAATGGCTCTACCTCAACATAGAAAGGCCAAGAGAAGGGAGAATAAGATGTTCGTACTGCATAAAGGCCGCAGCCCCCTCCGTATAGAAGGAGCTCGACAAGGTACCATTTCATACCCGAATACCCGAGCATGTATTCTAGCCCATAGACCTGTACGCCGTGCAACAAAGGGATAAAGGCGGAGGCACCGAGCGCCACATAGGCGCCGACCCTCACCTTACGCCATCTCAACGTCCTGAACTTGGGTATGGAGATGAGAGCCGCTGTGGCAGATCCGCAAAGAACGACCTAATGACTTGGTTAGCATGCTTCTAACACTTGTCGCACCCTCACAGCCGAGGATGTAACCGAGTGGCTCAGGTAGCAAACAATAGTCCAATGAATCTTCTGTAGAAATGGCTCGCAATTGAAGATATAGTAGATTCCAGGGATGAAAGTGCCAACGGTCACAATAACGATCCCTAGCAAATCCATCCGGTGCCAGAATTGTTCCACCTCGTGTGAATGACTTCCGATGAGATGATAAACAGCGCTGAAGATCAGGCAGCTCTCGGCTGAACAGAAGAAGATACTGAACATGATAAAATCGGTTCTTGTGACGTCGATGAATTGTGGCCCATATATGGTTGGGAGAATAGTGGCCGCAAAGAGTGGCAGTAACACAGCGCCAATCAAATGGGTATACACGTTGCAGGTCTCATTGTGCAAGAAAGTGAGACTTTTAACAACTTGTAGATAGTCCGCTTCCAATGGGCGATAGCCGGTGAGGATGTACTTGTTGTCTCGCCGCCACTCGGGAATATCGTGCCATGTGACGGTCAGCGTTGTGGGTGATGGATTAGCCATTGGCTGCCTTGCGTCGTTTAGGTTCTCAGGTTGCGCGCGGCGTTTTTTAACAGTATCTAGCCCGGTCATAATGACTGAGCGCAGTTGTTCTAGGTCGTGCTGAATTCTCGTCTGAACAAAGGAGTTGTCCGGTGAAAATATCGATGGTGCAGGAGGAGGGGGAGGAGGAGGGTGAATGTCAAGGCCTTGAGCATTCGCTAAGGGCAGTTACCTAGGGATAGAAGGGAGCTAGGCGCGGCGCGATCCCGTTGTGGGTGCCTGAGCGCCTCGGCGGTTAGCCGATACAGCTGAAGTGTAGAGGGGGAATATGAACGACTGCGATTGGCTGAAAGAGAGGTTTCCAGGCGAGGATCGTTTCAGAAATAGTCGTGTGTAAGCTGAACATGGCTAGATTGGCTCCTGAGGTAATAACCAACAAACTTCCTAGCCAGTGGTAGGCGAGACGGCTCGGGAAGACGCCATCCCTAAGGCGCCTGGCGGAGGGTGCAGAGCGGTTTGATCGCCTCGATTACATGATTCCATTCCAGCTTGACCCAAGGGACGTTTGTCACAACTCATCAGAGTGTAAAGATTACGATCACGTTGCGCCCACTATGAACCAGAACACAGAAGCCAGCTTGTTCAGGAGGATAATGGGTTACGTAGCAAGTTGGTCGCCAGAACAATCAACTCCTCAGACGGCAAAATCGCAGGCGCGACACGCTTGGTTACGGACGGATGCTTATATACAGTACGAGGACCAGGACTTTGAAAGTCTCGATCCACCGGACCAAGCCAATGCATTGCGCAGGCTCAATAATTATGTACAGGTCAAACAGGACCAGGATGCCAACTTTGTCAGTTACCTGATCCCAGCCAACGAAGTTCCATTACTGATGCAGAATGAGATAGAACTTTAACCAAGAAACACCGTACCCGAACCTCGAAGCGGCTAACCGCATCCTACAACGGAAAGATGCATTGGGAGGTCGACCGTTGAACGCAGCAATTACTTTGAGCAAACGAAAGCGAGACCAGGACCCTCTCCTCGAGGAGTTCCGACATATGGATACGATCACGAAGAAACGCCGAATAATTCTTCGAGACAACCCTGACGCTGTTGATGATGCCAATGCGCCCGAAGCAGACTTCGCAATCCGGGCGAGAAAACAGTCCATGTCGCTATATCAGGGTCTGCGAACACACTGGACGTGCGTATGTCAGAAATGCTCGCGCCTGAGCGTCAGGCTCTCGTTGCCTCCACCAAGTAAAAGCTCACCGTTGGAGACGTCATTCGAAGTCTTTTTTGGCGTGAAATCACTGCTGCAGGTCTCACTGCAGGAAGCAAAGATCACGATCAAGTAAGTGCCTCATTCGCGAAGATGATCCATTGACCAATGCGAACTGTGTAGGGATGAGACAGCCGACTTACATGGGCACAAATCAGAGATCACGTCTAGCGAGTTGTCTGACTTTGTGCATATCTGTCAGACTATCACGGAGTCGATAGACCAACAAACTTGCTTGCATCTTAAGTTTGAGAATGGAATGTTCAAGAGGCTTCGTCCACAGCCAAAGGTCTTTGGGGACCCTCACCATCCGCAGATGGTGTCACTATCTGCTCTTTTCAAACGCCAACAGGAGTTGACTGGAGGGACCTCGGTTCTGCCACACAGGGGAAAGCGAATACTTGCTGTTGTCCTTGCAACGGCGCTGCTCCCCTTCCTTGAAACACCTTGGGTACAACCGACCTTTAATCATTCAAATATACAGTTCTTCCAGCCACTGGAGGAAGAAAGTCTTCCAGATATTACAAAACCTTTTCTGGACATGAAGCGAGTCCCTGTTGCCATGCCAAATAGAGGAATGGCGAGGGAAGATGAAGCCGAGATGGACACTGCTAAGCATATGGTTCATCCTAATGCTAGCGTGCTCGCTCTTGGTATCTTGTTATGCGAGCTTCATTATTGCAAACCCATAGAAGCTTGGCAAGACGACCCAGACGCTAGCCAGACTGTCAACAGCGCTTACTATACCAGTCTAGAAGTCCTTAAAGAACTCGAAGCCGACGCTGGGCGGGAGTATTACCTTGCCACAAAGGCATGCCTCCAATGGGAATACCTACCCGCCGGAGAGTATACAACATTTGAATCCGCCAGCGTCCAAAAGCTGTTTTACCAGAACGTCGTGAAGAGACTCGAATCCGAGATTCGCAACACGTGGCAGGAAGGCTTGGAAAATTTGCAGAGCTTGAGTGCTCAAGAAAACCAGCGTTGTTGGGGCAGGAATGGCTGCGAGGTCATCCGACAGCATACGGCTAGGCGCGAGTCAGTCACCAAGGCTGCTTCAGAACCTCCCGTGATTCCACCGTCTTCAGATCTGCAAACGGCAGCTAGAAGGTACAGCACAGTGCAGAATCCCGGCTTGCCTCGCTATTACATACCTATGGAAGTTTCTCAAAGCTTGCAATTCTTTGATGCAAGCCATCAAATGGCATCTGTGCAAGAGTAAGTTGTCCTCTGAAGCGTTTTCGTGTTGCGCGAACTGATAAACCTTTAAGAAAAGTATTATCGAATCGCTGGATAGATACAATGGCGATGAAGATCTATGAGTACGTTGATCGCAATAATCAAGGGACCCAAAGCGCTGCGCCTGGCGTTGGTGAGCCGGTGCGCATAGCAATATTGGACTCTGGTTTCGACCCTAACCTTCAGTCCGTGAGGACCAACGAAGGACTCCTTGATCCACGGATAAAGGGATTCAAGAACTTTGTTGCCGGACAGAATGAGCTGGAGTGCCGGGATGAAATTGGACACGGCACCCATGCACTTGGTCTCCTCCTCAAGGTTGCCACCACGTGTACGGAGATTTATATAGCCAGAATCGCGAACCAAACAACTCTAGGTCGCGACAGCTATAGCGCCATCTCAAAGGTAAGTCTGACAGCAGCATTGCGCATATCTTATGGCATGGATATAGGCCGAGGATGTGCAACTTTCTTTGGGTTGTTTGACTAACACTATGCAAGGCTGTTAACCACGCTGTATCTGAGTGGAAGGTGGATGTTATCTCCATGTCCTTCGGAATCCGGGAATTCGATGAGGGTATGATGAAAGCAATACAGAATGCAAGAACGAACCGAACACTGATGTTCGCGGCGGCGTCAAACGATGGGGCAAACCACGGTCGAGCTTTCCCAGCCAAAGATAGCGGGGTATTTTGTATACACTCATCCGACGCGAACGGGAGACCTTCCGGTTTTAACCCGATTGCTGAAGAAGATGATGTGAACTTCTGCATCCTCGGGGAAAATGTCGAGTCCCATTGGCCAGTTGGTATAGGTGGTCACAATGAGGACATGCGTGTCATGTCCGGGACATCGGTAGCGACGCCCATCGCCGCTGGGGCTGCTGCTTCACTCCTCTCTCTTGTGAGGCAGCACGAGAAAGATGTACCTTCCGATTCCGACCGGCTTGGATGGTGGCTTAAGGATCTTGACTTTATGAAAGCTGTGCTCAAGAGCTTGAGGAAAGGCAACAAATACGATTCTTATGACTACATACCGCCACTCTTTCTGTCGAATATGGGACCAACGAGGGAGGATGTATATAACAGAATCAAGCAAATCAGGGGCGAGATGTTACAGTAATTAACCAGAAGGAAATTGGTCACTCAAATAAGGTTCTCAATAATATGTTGACTCAGAGAAAGCCTGTCGTTATGTGTCCGTCAAGATATCCAGCAAGACCAGTCTAGATCATGCAGGAACGCAGTACACGTTCTCGCCTTCAGTAGCATCACTTACAAAACTAGCATTTGCGCAAGAAGAGCCATCAACGTCGTCCATCAGACAAGCCTCCTGCTCGTTATCATATGTCTCCCCAGTCGCCAAGAATGCGCCTTTTGTATAACCTTCTGCCTCCAGCTTTCTTCCAAGTCCAAACTTGAGCCGTTTCACGCGAAACGCGAAAACGAATTCAGACTCCCTGCTGAACTCGGTTTCATCACCACTCTTTTTCGTCCAGTGGCCTTTCGGGCCAATAGTCAGACCGAGAGGAGCCACGTTGATGCCGATATTTGCTTTGACGTCAGTGCTGCTCGATGTCGAGTACTTGATATTTGCGCCTTTGACGAGCTTCAAGCCGGTCACGATGTAGAGTGAGACGATGGGAGCGAAGCGCTGCTTCGGCTCTCTTAAGTAGGCCTGCACAGCAGGCGCTTTGATTGCTTCCTTGACATACTCTGGCTCTGGATCGAAAGACACCGTGGTCATGGAATCAAACGCAAAGACGCTCGATGCTTGGCTGGAATGATCGGCACTGGCTTCAGGACCAAGGCCTAGCTGTAGAAATTGTGCATAGACGCCAAGCCCCAATCCAGTTTCGGCCGAGACGGTTTTCTTCCAAGCGGTCTCTACGATAGAAGAAGGGTCCTGTGGAAGAGGAATAATATGCGTGCCATTGAGAGGATACTGGGGTGTCGCTGTGGACCGAAGTATGGAGCCTAACCGTAACGGACCAGCGGGAGGTGCTTGAATGAACTCAGTAGTTGGACAGAGAAAGTAAGTCTTTTTGAAAGTCGCCATGGCTTCAATGGAAACTGTGAGCCTGATCGTAGTTGATTTCACTCTTTTGGTTTGTTCTTGGGCTTCGGGAGAAGACTCGCGTATTTCAATGGAAGCGCCGAGACTTTTCGCTATATTGAGCTATTGAACAACGGCGAAAGGCACCTATCATTATATATATAAGCCTCACGGGTTTACAAGTCAGCCTCAACCTCCAGGTGCCAGGTTTGTGATGAAGATAGGGTTCCATTAGCGCGCGCTTGGAAGCAGGGTCTCCTGCTAGCGACAGTGCCAAAACTCAGACTATCAGTCGCCCCGCTCTTCCCGTTGAGCGCCTAACAAGGGTCTTCCCGCTAAAACCAGCGAATGACAGCGCGGCCTGGATGTTGTAAGCTGTTGGTTGTTGCCGCTCGATGGACATCACCGAGGCAGTTGGCTCTTTGCGCTCGATGACCATACAGGAGCACCTTCTCGAAGGCCTCAAAGACAGAAGAGGTCTGGAATCTTTGACCGTCGCAAGCCACACCAGACAAACTCCATAATCCGGATCGTGAGCCTCCAGCAAGCCTCGCTGCCTGGCCGGTTGACCATCATGGCACAACCTGCCCCCATGGATCTGGATAAGCCAGAGGACGTCTTTCTCCAGGACATCTCCGGACCTACGATCGCTGATCATGCGATGAAATGCACCGAACTCTTCCAGAAGAATATGGCTTTGCCTAACATTGTCCCCGATCCAACAATAATGGATGACCAGTTAGCGAGGTTTACGCTATGGGCTTCCAACATGGATGTTTTTGGGCCGCCGAACATCTCTCTGGATTTCAGGCTCAGATACAGTCCGAACATTGTCGATATCCTTCACCAGCTTCTAGACGTGATCTATAATTCTCTTATGGAGTGTGAGTAGACTCAGCGCTACTCAAAATGTACTCAAATGATGGAGTTTAACGGTCATTTCTGCTATAGTAAAACCGATTGACGAGCCACCAGCGACTCCGAGTAGGAAGAAGCGGCGCCTATCCATTTCAGACCAGATACGCATGGCCGGGTGTGACGACAACGCCAGCGACACAGACAGCGATGAAGATCAAGCCGACAAAAACACTACCCTCCTCACCTACACTATCAGTGGCACCGTGACGCGACTATTTCGATTGTCTAATGCGATTAGAAAATCTGCAAAGAACTCGAGAGCACAAAAGCTAAAGGACTATCAATTGGATGATGAAACACAGCGTGCTGTTGATGAGCTGCGCTTGTACACCAACTGTTATATTCGCTTCCGGTTCCCCGAGGCCCCAGAGTCGCTTCGATGTGCTCTAATCGAAGCAAATGTATTGCGACTTCGACGCCTTTCTTATCAGCGTCTGCATCGGAGGCGTATTGCGTTAAGCATTGAACACCCGCAGGCAGGTCAGACAAAACTGCCGCTGCCCAAGATTCCGGAGAAGCCAAGAACTGTGCGATTCGCTCCAGAGGCACCCCCAAAAGTCAAAGTCATCAACGAGGGACCTAGCCGGAAGGACTACCCACCCGCTCCGTTAACTTACGCTACTACGGCTCGGCAGACTGAGATTGGCGCGCTGTATGCAAAGTCCACAACGGAGGTCCCCCGAGCAAAGTCCGTATTGGTGAATAACGAGCTATCTTTCCCACCCATTCCGCAACAGAATGAATGTCCTTACTGTGGCGTCATCATCGAATTCAAGGGTCCTAACAAATCCAACATCTGGAGGTGCGCACATCTTCTCCTCTTAACTATATTCCGGCGTGAAGACTAACTGCCAACAGAACCCATGTTATTAGGGATCTAGAGCCATTTGTTTGTCTCTTCACTGCATGTACGGATTCATGTCGACAGGGCCACGACCCATTGACTTTTGAATCATCAAAAGCGTGGATGAGCCATATGCAGAACTCGCACGGAATCGCGTGGGAATGCAGAGCTCCTTCTCACAAACCTATGATCTTCAGGGACGAGATTCAATTCCAAAAGCACTCTTATGATGAACACGGTGTTCCCGAAGCTCACGTCCGGACATTGAGCGAAGCAGCACGGAGGCCGTTTCAGGAAAAAATACACGAGTGTCCATTTGGTGATGACTTTGTCCCATCTGAAGAGGCTGACCGTTATGGAATCTTCTCCTACGACAATCTGCATTCTCACGTTGCCGCACACATGAAGGAGCTTGCCCTGCTTGCCCTGCAGAAGCTCCCCAATGACGGTGAGACAGATGCCAGCGACTTCGACAGTGACATATTAATTGGAGATGATGGCAATGCAAAATTACGTGGGTCTATGTGCAGTATCATGGACGATGATGAATTGAACTTCTCAGATGCTGCAGCAGACGACCAGGCTGGCGATATCAAGGAAAGCATCACTTCTTCGATTAAAAACCTTGATATTGAAGACATCCATCAGCCAACGGACCTCGATGCACTTCACCATGCGATTCAATCCGACGACGTGGAGCGAGTTCGGGCTTTGATGCAGCTTGTCACTAGCAGCGATAGGTCTCGTGGCAAGAAGCCTCTTCATTATGCTGCTCTTTATCGCAAGGTAGATATAATGACTCTTTTGCTAGAGTCTTCTGATCACGACGCAATTTGTGCCAAAGACGAAAACGGCCTGACGCCACTGCACTACGCGGCAAAGGAAGGCTTTGTGGAAGGCATTGGCTTGCTGGTTCAAGCTGGAGCCCCAATCACTATGCGCGACGATTATGAATCCACGCCACTACTATGGGCTGCTGTCAGCGGACACGTAGATGTAATCGACAAGCTGGAATCACTTGGGGTTGACCCGGCGGACAAGTACGACGATTCACGGGGTACGTCTGCTGTGGGATGGGCCATCAGTCTTGGCCAGCACGACCTGGCTATGCATTTCATCAAGTCAAGGCCATCACTACCGAGCGTTTCCGAGGCTCTCCTGATGAACCAAGCGGCTGCTCGGGGCATGTCGGATGTAGTTGGACTCCTCATGGCAGAAGGTATCTCTCTAAACGAGCGAGATAACGATGGGTGGTCCGCCTTACACTGGGCCGCTGAGGGATCAGGATCGCATACCGAGGGCCGAGATGGCGAGTCCGCAGACGATAGAACAGGGATGCGTCTCATGGAATTGATCCTTGGGTATGGGGGTGACGTGAATGCAGTGAGTTCATATGGCACTTCACCATTGCATTGTGCTGCAGGCACTGGTATACATCAATTATTTCTGCTTCTCAAACACGGGGCAGACCTGGCTAGCGCAACATGTCATGGCTGGACAGCAATGCACCACATTGTCTACCTAGGGAACCATGCTGTTATATCGCTGCTCAATACCCATTGCCTCTCAAATGAAGTAGAGCTACCCATTCTTTCGCAGGACAATCATGGCTGGTCTACACTGCATCTCGCCGTTCTGGGGAGGCATCTGGATGCGGTCAGAGAACTACTCTGCTTACCTCTTGGGGACAGACTCCTTGTTGCGCGAGACGACAACGGCCGCACACCAGAAGATTGGCTAGACATTGAGCTCGGCAGTCACACTTACGCTAAACTCAGCAATCTGGCGTACTCAAAGTCTCGGTGTTGCAGGCCAGTTACTGGTCTACGAAAAGCAGCACGGGAGAACAATACAGACCTGGTCGAGCTCCTCTTGGACAAGGGTCATGAGATTAATGGCACTGACCATGGGCGAAGAACTGCACTGTATTATGCTGCGAGTAAAGGCCACCAGCGGATCGTACAATTGCTGCTAAGCAAAGGTGCCGATCCGAATATCCTGCCAGTAGGACGCCTGATGTGGGAACACTTTGTCCGCGACTTTGAGATATTGCAGCAACTTCAGCAGTACGGGTACAGCAGGCCAGTTCATGACGTTGAGAAAGACAAGCAGATCAGATTGATGTTACAGAATGTCGCTTTTACAAATTCTCTTTCGCAGCTCGATGATTCGGCGCTGCCGATAAGGCCTAATCCGCCGGTTCAGAACACGTCTACTTCGTCTGACACTCCTAATCAAACCACGCCAGAGTCAAGAAACGAGCAACCTCGATCTCGGATGTCAAGCTTCTGGAAGCGACTCCGAGGCTAAGCTACCTACGTTTTGACGTACATGACTCGCGACTTCCAGCGAGGATGATTTTGGCGCAATGCAAGACGATTAGAAGAATCTCGGTACGCAAGGAAAGCCTCCTTTAGTTTCAACAGAAAGTTGTGTAGCTTGAATATAGACAATGGCTAGCTATATAAATA